>JAJOOO010026723.1:0-30414 GCA_029582685.1 Solanum piurae
CCCCCCCCCCCCCCCCCCCCCCCCCCCCCCCCCCCCCCCCCCCCCCCCCCCCCCCCCCCCCCCCCCCCCCCCCCCCCCCCCCCCCCCCCCCCCCCCATAGAGTGGTATTAAGAGAAATAACCTAGCCTTTTAAATAAAAAATTGGAAGGGACTTCAGTTCTGACTTATTAATTGGCTTTGAAAACCATGGCTTCAGGGAAGTGAAGTTTCTTAAGAGTGGAATCTAAAGAACTTACTGTCTGACGGTTTCAAGATGTACCAGAAATTATCCTTTTGTAATTTAAGTTGTATTTAAGTACTCAATCTGCAACTTTTTTTGATGGAGGATAATGTGCTGGTTCTTTCTATTTTTCAGAGCCTGCAATTTAATTAAAGTTGAGACTTTGTTTACAAAAAGGACTTCTCAAGTCCTTTTAGTATCTAACAAGATGAATAAGCTAACTCACATATCAAAATAAACACTAACTGTTATGATTCTAATTAAAGGAAACAGGACCGCCTGATTCACTTTCAGAAGTTCTCTGTCTTTTATACAAACTGTCAACTTGTACTTGGATTGGCTCAAGCTTATTGAAATTTGCTTTTGGTTGAGTTTAAGCTTTGGACTTGAATATTAAACCAAAATGCTCCAAAGCTAATTGTCTTATTGCATCTAAATTATAATAACATATTTGCTTCTCGACAAACGGCGGATAACTTTTTGGTAAGGACCGTTCACCTCCAACCATCAAGATTGGTGGTTTGAGTCACCACGGGAGCAAAAGTGGGAAAGGATCATGTTGGGCAGCTTGGTTTAGGGGTCTGGGAGGTGAGTTAACCATGAAAAACTATATGCATTTTCATGGTTTACTAAGTTAGTTGATTCATTGCGGGTACCTATCCAATATGGGTGTGGAAGTATCGGGTAGGAGTATGTCAAACTTTTTGCTATAAGTTTTAGCATATGTTGAAGAAAGTTTTGAGTCCCTTGCTTCGTCTCTATTTTGTGAGATCTCATTGTTAAAGGATTCTCCATGTTCACCCTCTGTCGTCACCCTCCACCATCAAGAATTTATGCACATTTAGTTGTGCTCCAGTACCAAGCTCAAAAACTCTTGAGGCAATTGGAGCTAAATTAAAGCTAGTTACTTGTTAGATTTTGTGCAGGATGGACAACTTAATGATACATGGACTTGGATGTTCTTCGATCGCATATATGTTTAAATTTTGGCACTTTTTAAGTGTCATCAGATATCATAATGAGGTACCAATACAAATGTTGCATCCCTTTTTGACACTTGTGTAAAGAGGCAAGATGAGAAGTCCATGGAACACTGGTTCAGCTTGGCTCAACCAGAACTAGTTTCACCATATGGGGTCGTACGGTTTGTGAACAACTTATACAGGGTTTATAATGTGGGTATTAATGCCTCTTCAGGATTTTCGCAACTGGCAAAGATTGAGGGACTTGTGTCTTAAGGGTCACAAGTTTGAGCTCTATGCCAAGTGAACTTGAGGCTGTTATTGGCTTTGGGCCAGCACTGTTACTGCTTGTAGTTCACCATTCGATATCGTCAAGACTCCTACAGAAATTGCAGCCAGACACTGAAAGAAAATTCCCGTACTCTAATTCTTTCGGCTGCTCCATGAAAACATTCAAGGCAGGAGGACTTCTCGAACTCTACAACGGATTTCCTGCACATTGAATTCAGTTCTCCCTTGTGTGATGATGACTAATTTTCCTTAAACAAATTCAGGAGGTGGAGACGAAAATTGAAATGGTCAACAGCTGCATCCACTCCAGTTTAGTCTCTATATTTTGCACAGTCACCTTATTGTCGTGGTGTTGTTTTCTTAGTTTATGTAAATTCATGCCTTCGAAGTGGAAAGGTACACTTCAAGATTTTTTTTCCGGAAAAACCCTACTTCATTGTGAATATTCTTTTAAGGTTGTACTTTATGTACTATTCATGTTGCAGTAGATATTTGGAGTTGCATCAATTTGGTATGTCTTTCTCTTTCTTGAGCTCAAACTAGTTACTACTGTGGCCTTTGTTTTGTCAGTACCTCTCATACTCCCCCACCCCACACCCCACACCCCACACACATGCAAAAAGAAAGAAAAGAGAAGAAGGAACTGAGAAGTCTGATGAAAGCAACTTTCTCTAAGGCTTGTGGACAATGATTAACACACAAATCCTGGGAAAAGTTGGATTGACAACCTTGAAAACCTAGGATTGAATCTTAAATGTTGGTGAAGGTACCAAGTACATATGCAGTTAGGAGGTTGCAAGTACATGATAGGTTCTCACCTAGATCCTTTCTTTTGGGACAACCGTGGTGTTGGGGCTAGCTTGACGCACCTCGACTAATTCCACAGGATACCTGACACCTCCCACCAACAATTGGTATAGGGTAAGTCTACCTACCAAGGCTAGGACAGATTGGGAAAAATCACCTAGTTTGTTGTCACTATTGGGTTTCAACCTGAGAACTCATGGTTCTCCATCCACTTCATTGACCAATAGGCCACATCATTGGGTGTGTTCTCCCTAGACTCTTTTGATAGCACACGCATAAGATCAGTGTTATTATAGGTGGAAATGCAAAAAAAAAAAAAGAGTTTATTTGAGGTTTTAAATAAAGCACGAATTTAACGAAGAAAGATGAATGAAGAAAAAATACATATGCTAAGCGATTGGAATTTTCAGTTACGGACTTGATTTCCTGTTTATGGACTTGAAGCTCAAACTTCGAAGCTAGGTATCAATGCACCAACAGGTGATATAAGTCGTCCACTGCAAGAAAGGGAATATCATGACATGTTGCTGCATTAATACCTAGCTTCGAAGTTTGAGCTTGAAGTCCATAAACCTCATTCGAGTGAAGTGGGATACATCCGAGTGAAGTGGGATACATCCATGTTTCTCAACTTTCATGATTGGAGCATCATGATGTGGGATAGCTCTCTACCCTTCTCATTGAGAAACTGAGCAACTTTATCAGCTTCATGGTCATAGAATTTTCTCTTGAAGTTGACCTCCCATCTGTCACCTATCTTGCAATTATCAGTAGTAGTCCCATTTTCTGTAATAATGCAGTGTATCAAGAAAATATCTTTTTAAAGAATGTCTTGTATCCATGCATTTTGCCACATGTTATTTTCTTCCTATTACCAACCTCCCATTTTACTAGATTTGGAAATCCACCCATAGCATCTTGATATTCTTCCATAAAGGTACATATTGAGATGAATTAGTCTTGACTTTTCGTGTCATATTTAACTTTGATAACCAACAACAACAACATACCCTTATGGGGAAGGTAAGATGTACGCAGACCTTATCCCTACCTTTGTGGAGTAGAGAGGCCGTCTCTGATAGACCTCGGCTCAAAAAGAAAGTTATTCAGAGAAGGGTTGCAAGAATAAAAAAATAACAACAAAATATCTAGATAAAAAGTAAAATGAAGCAACATATAGTATAAGCACGTAGAAGAATAAGAAACTACATGATTGTTAATTACTACTAATATAATAAGGAGAAGAGGATATTGAGCAAGCCCCCTACCTCTCTCAGTCCTTTTCGAGCTGGCATAGCTGTTGATATGGTATTGCCCTTCTCTAGCCTAACCTAGCGAGCGACCACACTCAACTACGTACCAATACTTTAATCCTCAACCTTCATGCCTTCCTAATTAGGATTTTGTCGGTAGCAGATTGAAGTTGTGTCATGTCTTGTCTAATTACCTCTCCCGGGTTCTTTTTCAGTCTACCTCTACCTCTCCTTACTCTTGCTACAACGAACCTCTCACACCTTCCAATTGGCGCATCCGCGTACCTCCTATTCACATGCTTGAACTATCTTAGGCTCGCTTTTCTTTTCTATAAATCATGTTCCCATTAAATTTTATTGCAACTTAAAACAATAAACGATTATCGTGTCCTATAAATCATGTTTTCTTTCAGCTAGATTTATATGCTACTAAAGAAACTTCTTCAGCTACACAACTTTTGGAGACCACAGTTGTTCCTCTTTTACCTCACAAAAAATTTATGGGTCATCAACATACAAAATGTTGGATATTGGCACATTGTTTCCTATGTCCCTAATTTGATTATGATGGAATACTTGACACAAGTGATGCAACATTTAATTCATTTAATCTACCTATCAACAAAACTGAAAGTATTGTTCGACAAAATTTAGTAAAACCATACATTCACTACCGAAAAGGAAAGACCACGCAACACGGTCAATACCTTTTTTGGTCTAATTTTCACATAACACATGTGTTACGAACGGTTTACGCATTAAAGAAATCAGAACTTCACCTTATTTATTAATTATATTTTCCCATTTCTTTGTAGTATTTGTAGTAAGGACAACTTATCTATTGATTATGTTTTCCTATTTCCTTGTAGCTGTAATTAGTAATAAGGAGGTTATTCCTCCATTCTCATTTTAGTAGTAGTAGGAAGTTATTTCCTTGTTAGGTGGGTGGTTAATCCACTAATGTGTATTTAAAGTTATTTGAATTCAATGAAAAGATAAGCAAAAAATTATTATGCCAATTGTGGGAGATCTAATACAAAAACAATTATGCCAATTGTTGACTTTATTCTGAGAAGAACGTGACCAATTTAGCAAGACAAGAAGCTATAAATGCTCGCTTGGATGCACAACATAAAATGGTAGTCACAACCGAGGTTGAGAAGGTAAAACAGTAGCTATGGGATCAGGGTAAAAACTAGTGGGAATTCCATGATTCCTAAATATACAAGTTGGATTTTCCACGATTTCGTGGCCATGAGGACTCCTTGGGATAGTTGAACATGTGCGAGCATTTCTTTCGACACCGGCAAACACCAAAAAAAGAAAAAAAAGGGTCTTGCTTCTTTTCATTTGGAGGGAATTGCACAACACTAGTTTCTTCAACTAGTGAAAGATATGCCTCAATGATATTGGGATGAGTTCAAACGTCAATGCAACGTTCATTTTGGACCGCCAATTAGAAGTTAAAAGTTGGAAGAATTGGCCAAGTTACGTCAAATTGGATCTGTGACAGAGTATCAAGAAAGGTTTGAACAATTGGTTTCGTGGGCTAGTACCCTTATACAAGCACAAAATAAATGGAATTTTGCATCAGTGGTCTTGCTGATTACATGAGGTCGACTAGTTCTTAGATTGATTGAACTCAACATAGTTAGAGATTAGAGGAGATAGCCTTTCTTTTTATTGCTTAAGTGGAATCAGTTGACAAAAACCTTGAACGTAATTGACTTCTTTCTTTAACTTAAATAAAGGAAGAGATGATTTGGAGAACTCATTCCTCTCCGAGCAGTGAAGTGCCATATCCTAGAGTGAGGGCTTTATCGGTCGTTAAGATAGAGTTGGTGCCGGTAGTTGTTCTTGCGAAATTGAGGGAGAGTTGCATAATCCTCCAGATTTGGCTACGGCGGTGAGTATTTCCCGACTTTATGAACGCAAGGAACAACCTCTTTGTTCGCAATCGTTAGATGCTTGTAGATCAAAGACAACAGATTTCTCACCCCAACAACCACCAAATTTGTGAAGAACTAACCAGATTTGAAATGGATGAAAGATGACTTAAGGGACTCTATTTCAAATGTGACGAATTATTCACTCTGAGCCATTAGTGCAAGAAATTATTTTGGATTGATTCCATTGATAATGAGGAAGAATTTGCTGGAAAAAGAAGGAAATACTAGTACTTCCCACATTGTGCTTGAGGACAAGTGCAATTTGAAGGAGGGTAGTAAAGTTAGCACCCTTTTAGTCTGCTAACGGTTTACGCATGGAAACTTTAAACAAATCAGAAAGTAGATTACTTAAGCTTATCTATTGATTATGTTTTCCTATTTCTTTGTAGCAGTTATAAGCAGTAAGGAGGTTATTCCTCCTCTTTCTAATTTCAATAATAGTACGAAGTTATTTCCTTGCTATCAAGTGGGTGGATAATCTACCAATATGTTATTTAAAGTAATTTGAATTCAGTGAAAAGATAAGCAGAAAATTATTCCAGTTTTTGAGTACTTTAACTCAAGAGATTGCAGGTTCTCTCTTAACGAACCAACACCATAGGTTGTATCATGCAGCGTCCCATAACTTAGATCCATATTAGGGGACCATAACAACCCACATCGTTCTGACTCCATATTGGTCTATCTTTCTTCCAATGAACGAGGCATCTATGATTTCCCTTCTTTGTATGGAGGCATTTCTCTTAATGAAGCTCCTCACATTCATTGTCAGAATCTGAGACTCTGATATTGTTATAACTGTTCCGTTCTCTCATTCAATACTTTAGCTTCTATCTTGCCCATTAATGATGACAGCATCACTTATTTCTATATACTTATTGTTCAACCCATTTATTTTACATTTTATGAGAATCTTATTTGTCTGTGTGGGTAGCATCCTCTTGGTGACTTTCTTTGAATTTGATTTTACAGATACTAAAATGATGCAGTTGTAGGGTGATGTTGTTATTCATTTACTTGTTTATTGAAATATCTTACTAATTAGATTCAGTGAAATGTCAGTTCTACTTGGGTTGTGGCACAAAATAAGTCTTTCCTCCTAATAATAGTTACGAGTTTCCCTTTCCGCAAAAAGATTTACTCGCTTTAATGCTTATTTCACTGCTCATCTATTCACATGGAAGGCATTATGACCAGCAGTTTTGACAGGGCTGTCTCATTTGTAAAGCTTGTGTTTATTGTAGTACCAAGTTATTGCTTTGGTTTGCACCGTGTGACCTAGTGGTTAGTAAAGTGGGTGCAAACCTTAGAGACAGGTTTTAAATCCCAGCTGAGACATAAAATACTAACAGATTTCTTCACGTTCGCCTATGCTTTGATGGGCAGAGTTACCGGTGGAATAGCCGAGGTACACAGTAGCTGACTCAGACACTGCCATTTCAAAGAAGAAAACAAAATTATTGGTTTTACACTTTCTTAACTGATTCATTCTTTGTGTTGTCATTTTATATGCCATAGACAATAATGTGTTATTGATTTCAGGGTGCTTTTGGCTGGGTTGTTGTTTCTTTGTTAAATGTATACCACTTGTATATCTATAGTGTGTGCTAGTAGTCTGCAAAATTACTTTGTTTGGGGATTAAGTTGATAAATACGATTTGAAACTCCTCAGAACCCCATTTGATCAGGAAGAGCTACTCATGTGAAACAGTTGCACTCTGACTCATTTATTTACTGAACTGTAGTGGGATTGTGCATGTTCCAAATTCTGTACTAAAAACAGTCGGAACATGGTGGATATTAGCTGAGCCATAAGTTATATATTATTTGCTTATCAAGAATTCATCATTATCTTCTCCTGATGTTGTGAAGTAGTTTCCTTTCCTTCGGAGCTTTGCCTATTGATTTCCTTTTCCATCTCTCAAGTAGTTCCTTGTCTTAGTTTTTGGTTTTTATTTCTTTTCCATGTTTACTCTCCATTTTAGCAGTCAGCCCAATAAAAGACAAGGAATATAAAAGGAGAATGATGGAGATATTTTTCAATAACTAATGTCCATTTTTTCTGTTTTTGTTTCTCAGTTTCTGCCTAAGAAAGGAGGGACGCCAAAGAAAAATGAGATCGTATTTACTGCACCAACAGGGGAGGAGATAACTACAAAGAAACAGTTGCAGCAGTACCTGAAGTCACACCCTGGTGGTCCGGCAATCACTGAGTTTGACTGGGGAAGTGGGGAAGCTCCAAGAAGATCCACAAGGATCACTGGAAAGGCAAAGACAGCTCCACTTGCAGCAGAAAGTGTGACTCCAACAAAGCGAAGCAGAAAATCTTCAGCTTCTAAGAAGGATGTGAAAGACAAAGAAGACCAGGAAGAAACTGAGGCAGCAAAGGATGTTGACATGCCAGAAGCTGAAAAACAGGAAAAGGATGCTGTGGCTGTGGAAGCTGAAAAACATGAAAAGGATGCTGTGGCTGTGGAAGCTGAAAAACATGAAAAGGATGCTGCGGCTGTGGAAGCTGAAAAGGCGGTCGAACAGAAACATGACGAGGGAAAAGATGAAAACAAGGATGAAATGCCTTCTACTGATGTCGGTGTTGTGAAGGAGAACCAAGCTAAACCGACAAGTAAAGGCCAAACTGAAGATGGTCCTTCCAAAGATGATGCTGTTGAGAAGGATGTCGAAATGGCTGATCATGCTGCTGAGAAGAAAGATGAAATGCATTCTTCTGCTGTTGATGTTATGAAGGAGAACCAAGCTGAAAAAATGGGTGAAGGCCAAAAAGCAGAAGATGGTCCTTCTAAAGAGGCTGAGGTTGAGAAAGATGACAAAATGACAGATTGTGTTGCAGAGAAGAAAGATGAAACTTCTGATGTTGATGCTGTGAAAAGTGATGACCCAACTGAAGATGGAAAAGCAGAAGATGCTCCTGCTGATGTGTCTGCGGCTGACAAAGATGTTGGAGATGCTTTCTTGGTGAAAGAGGTCCCAATTGGGAAAGTAGCAGATGAAGCTGAAGTAACTGATAACGGGATCAAGGCCGATGAGATTAACCATTGAATAGTGACATGGATCCATTCTCTGCTATCCTCTTACCCTGCTCTCTTACTCTCTCTGACCTTTTACCCTTGTTACTTTTCTTTAGTGACTGTAGTGTTGTTATCAATGGTAGATACTCTCGACTGTTCATGATATATCTGTATGTAATATCGTAGATTTAGGTCGTTACTTGCAGCCTTGTCCTCTGGAAGAACTTATAGCTGAAAGAGATATCTGTAAACCTTACACCATAGATTTAGACCTTCAGTTGGACAGAACTTGTAACTTGCTGAGATCCATGTAGCATGTTGTGACTGAACTCAGTAACGTAAGTTGTAATAAGTCCGTGTTAAGTTAATGCAGAGTCTTAACAATTCAAGTCTCCTTGTTTTTTTAAAAATTGCAGGTTTATGCTAGTATGAGCTTGTGGTGGCATGTGGAGTTGATCTATATTTGATAGCTTCTCAGGTAGTATTTCGTGGTTCCCTTACTTCTTTGCAAAGGTGGGGAGATGTTTGTTTATATTTTCTGGTCGTGTTTCCTCTTGTTTACCCTGGTTTGTCAGTTAAGAGTTATGCATATCAGTACTAATTACTCTGTTGCGATGATAGAAACTTCAAGTGTGAGTTCATCATCTTGGAATTGTAGCAAAAATCTGCAGAAAATGCAGACTTGAGCCGAGGGTATTGAAAACAGTCTCTCTACCTTCACAACGTAGGGGCAAGGCTCCGTACACACCACCCTCCCTAGACCCTACTTGTGAGATTACACGGGATATGTTGTTGCTGTTGTTATTATCTGCATAATATGCAGTAACAATTCTTTCATCTTTACCAACATGAAGTAATGACAACAAGATTTACTCATTTGCTAAGAGCGCAGCACAAGTGATGTCAAAGCACACGTTTTACCAATCTGTATTATGTCACGGACAAAAGTTTGGTATTTAAGTGGGGAAAAGTTGAGGGACATATTATTGATCGGAGTTTCGAACCACACAAGTTTTATAAGAAGAAAGTTGGGACCAAATTCTCTTAATATTTTAGGTACATGTAGAGAAAAAGTTGAATTTCCTAGGCTTCAAAGTCCCTTTAACTGTGTTCAACCAAACCTGTTAAGTGTTAAGGTAGTTGACTTCTCAAATGCACCTGTTGATGCTATACAAAGGTTGTTTTTGAATCTTCGATATCATAATTTGTGATCGCACTCCTAAGGTATACACTATACCTTATCATATCATATTTTAATAATTTGCATCATAATCTCCTCAGTTCTTTGAAAAATCATTAAATAATTTACCTAAGCGTCATATATTTGATGTCATCTTACACTATGTTTAGCTCCAAGGGAATCTTGATTGACTTCTCTTGGGGAAAGGCATTTTCATCTCCCAGTGTTGGCCTTTTGACATTTTTCTTTAATCATCTCATATTATGTTATTTGAATAATTTTTTGGACAGAAGCTTAAAAAAGGAAAGTTATTTATAAGATGATAGATTATGTTGAACTTAGTTCGAGAAAGAGATTGTTGGATTTGTAGATGTCCCACATTGATATTAGATTTTAAAAACAAATTACTTATAAAGTGTTGAATACTCTTAATGGTATGAGACCTTTCAAAAAAAAACCGCACCGACTTCAGCCCAAAAGCAGACAATATCGCGATCATGTCAAGATTCAACAATAGCATTTTTCTCCTTTACCATAATAGAGTGTCCGACTGTGTTGTTTTTTTCCTAATTTTTGTGAAACTGTCTTGAAACATATTCATCCCAATACATCCATTGAAGACTTGGACGATTTTCAACTCTTCTTTAGGTATTATGGTTGCAGGAAATAGGGGGAAAATGTTGTGGCATTGTTTATATCTCATTTAATTATTATAAACAAACATATACAGAAAACTAATACAGTTTTAAAATCAAATTACTATGTTAACCACAATAGGTTCATGTACAGAATGTATTTATACACCAATGCAAAATTAACATATTCATATCTTGACTTTCAGATTTCACAAGTAGTCTAATATTTCTATCGACCTTTAAATCGATAAAATACCATTTTCCAATTCTAAGGCAATTCCGTCGTTGATGTATATTATCACATGTTACAGGAAGCAGTATCAGGGCAATGCTGAAATCAGAACTAATAAAATACAGTTCTTGAGAAAAAAATGATATTGTTCAAATCAAATATGCAGTGAAGGACAAAGAAAAGGCAGGATATTGTACAAGCATATGATATTACAAAAATCAAAACCGTTCAAAAGGGAATGGACTTAACAATGATTCTTCAAGTTCACGAAAACCTCGAAAGACAGCTTCAGTCTGATTTTGTGGAAGAGGTAATCTTCGCACTTCTGTCATGTATCTGGTTAAACCGAGAAAACAAAACAATGATTTTTTATATGCACAAATAAACATATGTAATAACGAAACTGGTGCACCGTAAAGCATTTAATAAATTCTAAGATATAGCAAACAAGCCAGATTGGTAGAACCATAACATGAAGAAGATAACAGAAGAGTTGAAAAGCCTATCTAAATACTGCTGAAATGAGTGAAAAGACATATATTAGTAACCTCTGATGGGAAACTAACCGATTTGCTGCACTTGTTATTTTATCGCGAACACCTTGATTAACAACTGCAGTCTGTCCTAATGATAAAGTTCCACCAAGAATCAGAGAGGCTCCAGTAACACTTGTACCCATTCCCTGTGCGAAGACAGAAAGTGCCCATTCACGAAGTAAAGCCAGTACGGAACGCAGGAGACGCAATCTAAGATTCGGAGTTGGCAACACTGCCCCACTGGATAACAGCTGGTCATAAGTATTTAATACAGGCTCTACTGCACCCTTGCAAGCAGCTAAAAGAGCCCTAGGAATATCTTCATCTCCAACAGATTCAGCACCAGAAACCACTTGCTCCTTCACAGTATTAAAGATCCAATCGAGTTTAAATTCCAAAATGAACCATTGAATTAGTTGAACGCACATGCAAAGGAACAAACAGAATGAAAATGGGCAGGGGCAGCTCAAAAGGGGAAATAGCCCACATACCAGTGCAGCCTTCTCAAGGTGAAGACAGAGAGTATCAAATGGTAAAACAGCTCCATCTCCGGGATACATATGGGTACCAACCCTCTTCAGTACAGCACAAGCTTCAGCAATCCCACCCCTCATAAGAGCTTGATCAATGAGCCTAGCCCATGTCTCTCGCAGTATGCTGCTATCAGCATCACCAGAGTAGCTAGCAAAGTACAACATCTCCAGACATATCTGTAAGTCAGAAACATGAAAAAGATACTTGGTTCAGTTGCCTGAAATTGGAGAAATTAAAATGACGACAAAATTGATCAATCTCTTCATCTTCGAGAGATGAAAGTAATTCAAAAGTACCAATTTCCATTAGCTGGTGATTTTACCTTTCTATTCGATTCTTTTGGGAGGCCTATCAACTATATTCAAATTATAGAGATATTTTTGCACATTAAGCAATATGCCCTAGCCGATCACTGCCAATGGTGTATGAAAGATGGTGTTAAAATCACACATCGGTGTAGGATACGGGTGTTTGCCTCCTTATATGGTCAGGCAACCCTCACCTCATGAGGTAACTTTAGTGCTGAGTTAGGCTCAAGATCCACTTCTTTTACGTGGCATCAGAATAGACCCATCCTAATTCCTGGGTTACCCAATGTTGGGTCTCATTATTATATTGTCCATGCTCCAGATGTCCAGTGCTAAGCATACTAGGGGGTGTTAGAGCCCCACATTGATGTGGAATGGGGTTATTTGCCTCCTTATATAGTCGTCAGCAATACTCATCTCATGAGCTAGCCTTTGGGGTTAAGTTAGGCGCAATATCCATTTCTTTACAGATAGGATGTAAATAAGAATGGCATTGACAAATCCTTGGCATGAAAAAGAGTGAAGGAAAAGGAGGGGATAAGTGGAAATTGCTGAAGAACTTTGGGAAGCATTCACAAGCTGAAATGTCACCCATTTACAAACTGTGATGTTTAGATATAAGCTTTGAGCTGCCCTCTGGCACTGCTGCACAGAAACCCCATGTAGTTGCTCTTCTTTTTAATTTTATTTTTAAATCGAAGAAGCCCATATAGTTGCATAGTGACTCTTATAAACAGGGAATTTGGTATTGAAAAGTTAAATATAATAGCAGTGGCATATTCTATTGCTCTTATTAGTTTATAATCCAGAAGTCACCTCTATGGTCTCACTTGTTATGCAATTCGTGATTAAAATCACTTCTTAAAATACTCCGATGAAGAATAGACCTCTTCACGATCTAGAGTTATCTACCAGAGCATTCATGAAAAAAAGAAAAAGGAAAAAAAAAGTACAGCTTATTCTTGGCAATTTGGCCATGAAAACCAAAAAAAATTCAAATTCACTTTATTTGAAAATTTTGAAGTAGGTTGAATAAAGTGAAATAATTTTCTGGAAAAAAGTAAAATTTTCATGGCCAAATGGGTTTAATTTAAAAAAAACAAAAAAGATCATGCATAAAGTAGAGCAAAAATAAACAAATAAATAAAGTAGAGCACATGGTGACAAATGTGTGTTGATTGTTTCATACCTCCCATATCTCAAAAGGAACAGCATAGTCATTATACAACTGTGTAATGCTCTTCAATTCCATCGATAACTCCTTGGCTTTTTCTCGAAGAATATTACTCATATTGGGTGATATTTCACCAGAACCAGAACCAGATTCAGATGTGCTTGTAGATGACTCTAACCTGGACGACATAGCCTCCAGTTCATCTTTAATTTTAATTTGAAACTGAAGAACAGCAAGCTTTCCTTCGAGCAAATCAAGCAGCCCATTGTCAAGAGCACCCCGGGCAGAACCACTCATACCATTGCTATCATGGGCACTCTTTGCTTGCAAAACAGCATTACTCAAGTATTGCCGCCTGCCATTACCCAAATTAGACAGCAAACACTGGTCTCACAACAAATTTCTATTAAATAAAAAAAAGTATTTCCTCCATTCAAATATGTATATCATTCTTTCTATCTACAATACATCCAAAAGTGTTTGGTACCACTTCACTAACAATATGATTTTATACAACTTTTAAGTCTTCCACAACAACTATGCCCCAATCCCAAGCACGTAGGGGTCGGCAATATGAATCCTCACTAACCAGGTTAGTTGCTCTGTTTAAGCTCATCTCAATAGCTTTCATAAGTTTCAAGAATTTAATTACATTTTACTAACATATTTAAACTTTCTATCAAACTCTACTGTGATATTTTATTTATCAAACTTTTCAACAACTATATATTTTATTCCACTACTATCAAGAAACGCACAACCAAATAGAGTGATACAAAATGGGACAGAAGAAAACAAAATGAGATCTGTTCTGAATAACATAAACAGCTAAACAATGACAAATTAAGAATCCCTCTTAGAGGAACAGCAAGTCGGGCTTTCTGAACCAGACCAAAGGGAATAGGCAACTACTTTCCCTCTTTCTATATTTCTATGTTTGAAAAAATTAGTAGTCCTCCCACTCTCAATAAATCTAAAAATACTTTGTCACAAAGCAGTAACAGCACCTAAATTTATGAGAAAGCTATTAACTTAATGAGCAGTTGTTTTATCTTTCCTCTAAAATTTCGCATTTGCGAGAACAGGGAACTGCCATGGTAGAAAAATCAAGACATTCTTAGGGCCCTCATCAAATGTTAAAATGAATGTGAATATTACGTTCAGAATTCAGATCTCAGAATTGCAAGTGCTTGAACTTACAACACAGGTTACAAGGGTACAGTAGTACAAAATTTGGAACACCAACTTAAACATCTCAAACTCTTTGCCCAGTCAAATGCAACAAATAATTAATGGATAGATGGAGCACTTTACCAGTTTCAAAAAAAAAAATATGGATAGATGGAGTACTAAATAAGATAAGAACTGCTTCACATATAAGAACTAGTGGTTTGTGACAAATATGCTTTAGTCAAACTACCTTAATTGTAAATTTAGTGAAAGAAAAAAAATAATCTACATAGTTTGCAATACAAATTCATCAACTCTAGTTTAAAGGTACATCTCCCCCAAATTTCTATCATAAAGGTATAAATGAAAAGATTGTGAATGAATAAACAAAAATTCACACCAATTATGCTCAATCCTGAAAAATAGGCGTTAATATTTATTAGGTCAGTTGGGATAAGAACCTTTGTTCTAAAGTAGGAGCATCCCCTGCATCAGTGGAGCGCCTTTCTGCCAGCCTCACCAAAACATGGGCTGCAAGAACGTGCTGTCTCTTCAAAACATAATAACGAGCCAAAAGCTCAAAATATTTTGCTTGGTTGGATGGTGCAGGTAATCTAGCATGAGCCAATGGTGAAGTTGGAGATGCCACTGCAGAGACAGCACGAACCTGTGAAGAAAATGAAAGAACTGATGGCCCAGGAAATTGGTCCCCCAAAAACACCAAAACATCATGCAAGAAAACCTGGATGCTAATAATATGATGAAGAACTAGATAACTATCAATGCCAAGTATCACACACGACACACGAGAAACATAAGCAGTATAAAAATAGAAACCACAATAGACAAACCTCATTTGTAGGTTCACGACCAGAATTTTGCAGAAAAGGTACCAAATCGGGGCCACCATATTCCAGTAGTTCATCTTCCAGGCCCAAATCAATTAAGGTTTGATACAGCTTCAGATGAAAAATTCTGTCTGAAGATTGCACACCAAGTTGGACAATCTGGCGAATAAACTTTTTCCGAGAAGTTTGATCAAGAGTAGATTGAGCAATAGGTCTGATAGGAGATCCAAACTCCCTCTTTGAAGCTTCACCTTTTAAAGAATGCAAGGCGCTGAAAATAATCTCATAGCACTGCTCACGTTGAGCAAGTGCAAGATCTCGAATTCCAGCATCTATTTGCTCATTAAAAGCATCACCAGCAGGGTCAAGAGCTTGTGCCTTTTGCAGAGGTAATAGGACTACAGCTTCATAAAATCTGCAATATTATAGCAGCATGCTAAGCATGAGACACCACGAATCTAGGTAATGAACAAAAAAACTGAATCTAAGATGAAGGAGAAGATATATCTAAATGAACCAACCTCAGATCTTCAAAACGTTTACATACAGTCCGCAGATCTGCAGACTCTGGAACTTTGCTTAGGTAGTTGAATGCCTCTCTCGCAAGGTTTTCTCTCTCCTCTGTATCTAATGTAGCAGCAGCTCTATCAAGAGATTCAACTGCTAAGTAGAACTTGTAATCAGATTCTTTGTAATAACTTGGGCAACCCTCTCGTAGTCTACCACTTATGTCGTCAACAGTTCCCCTGCCATCTGGACCAGTGTAATGCTGGAGAAGCAGAAAAACCGTACTTGATAAAATATGCATTTGGTGCAAGCAATAAACATACTAATATGGAAATCTTACAATTGTTCCCTTTGCAAGCAAGAACTAACTACTTAATACCAAGTGGAAATCACCCGCATTCAAAAATAATTTTATCGTGCATGTTAAAGTACCTCCATGAGGGCAGATACAAGTCTCGTAGCAAGTCTATCTCCCTCTTCTGAACAAACTAGTTGATGGAATGTCAACTGAACTAGGGCCTGCTTGATATTAGCTTCAAAATTCTGAATCAACCGTGTCACATGATGTTGTGTAAGAAGTTGCAGCAAAAATAGGGCTTCGCCACATCTAAGGAGCAATTGCCTGATACACTCCATTGCTCTAACCTGTAAACATTCCGATTGGCTTTGCAAGTAAGTTATGCCTTGGGATAAAAGAAAACCAATTCTTTAAAACATTTACCTCCATGGCAGCAAGTTCTGCAGAACTATAAGGAAGTCGTTGCCTTTTGTTTGAAGATCCACCTTCATTGGACTCAACATTGCGAGCATAAGATCCAAATAGATTTCTTACCATACTTCTGTCACCAGCCCCCATATCCGAGCCAGTTCCAATCAAAATTGAGCCTGTCAAGTCACCTAGGCCAGCAACACAACCATAAAGTCCCCTTCTCTGATTCCTCCTAGATCTCAGGAACTTCTCTAAAGAACGCATCTTGTCTTCCAGGATTTGCATCGTCTCACCAGGAAGTCGGCAGACAATTACTACATTGTCAAATGTGTCTGAAGAAGTTATGCTTCCTTTCGTGATGAAAACAGGAAGCTCCCACAAAGGTAGAAGTAACCTTGATGAGCATAAGCAAAGACCTTCATGAGCACTGGAGAAAACAGGCTCAGCTTCCTGCACAACCTGGCCCATGCTAAATCCTCCAGCCGGAGCTCTAGTATTTGAAAATGCACCACTACCTTCTAGCTGTGGTACTCCAACAAGTCTTGGATCCTCATATGCTTCAGCTGCCCTCTCAGCAGCAACATTACTTACTAAGGTCTCAGTATAGATTATCCGCGCAGCAAGCATTAAACACATGGCAGCAGACTCTCCAGATCCAAAACGACTGAAGAAATCCTCTAATAATGACCTAGGTGAATTGGATTCCAATAGTCTCCTGAGTACATCGACTGGTCTGTTAAAAACTACTTCCATCATACCCATAGTGCTGAATATGACGATTCTCCTTCTTGGTAATATATGTTGGGTTGAAAGATCACCTCTAGCCCAAAGTTCACCCGAAGTTCTTTCACAGGATTCCCCTGAGTTGTCATAGCCAAACTCCAGCTGTAAATAAAGTGACTGCACCGCGGCTGCTGTATCTGGTAGGGGTAGAACATCTGCCACGAAAAGCATCCTTCCTTCAATGGGAAGGGATGACACCAATTCACGGAGTGGGCGGGAACTCCTAGCACCTGCTCCCAAGCTACTTGAAGAAGATTGAGAACTTGAATCCCGATTTACAATAAGAAGAGAAGAAACAGTTGATGGAGATGAATCAGAAAGGACAAGAGTCCCAGCAGAATAATAGGCTGATTCTATCTTCAGTGACAGATCTTCACTCTGTGATCTACTAGCAAGAGATACAGCTCCAAATGGAAGCCCACTACCTGCCCCTAGAGGAGGAGCTGGCCTAGTCGTTACAACTTTTAAGCAGTTTGGCTTTTGATGGTTAAGACCACCGAAACTTCCAGCAGTACTATTGTTTCCTCCAGAAGAAGACGTGGAAAGATACATCCTTCTGCCATCTGATAGCACAGCAACAAGATGTAGCCATTTTGATTCTAAGACGGATAACGGTGAGATGGAAACAATGGTTGTTTTGGCTGATCTAGGAGCCCTTGAACCAGCTGGTTGCCTACCACCATAAGAATCCCTCTGATTTATCAAATTTCTTTCTTCTGCTACTTTTTTAAGGGGCCCATCCCCATTTTCTCCAAGAGAAAACATTAGAATTTTCATCTCTTCGGTACGTGCATATAAGATGTGTCTCTCATTATCAATGACCATTTCAACAATGGGGTCTACGGCTCCAAACTTGAAAACATTTGGCACCACCCACCTGCAGGAAATAAAACAGCTATTATTCTTACACCTCACTCTACACTCAGGCACTTCACTTCATAGTTCTAACAAGGCACGCACAGTTGAGAACCTTGATGTTATAAGACTCTGGAAAACCATTGATGACTATGCAAGTTGCAAGACCAAAGAAAGGGAAGTAAAATATAGTTTCATGTAGACTACTGAAACAACCCCAACTACCAAAGAGAAAGGGAATACCTTGATATGACACTTCCGAGACCTGCAGTTAGACACAACTTGCGGCATCGCTTCTGCCACCCCGAACCAGTTGAATACTGCAATTCATAAATGTGGCCATCACGGCCTGCAAGGAAAATGTGACCTCTGTCTGTGGAACTGATACATGTCATGGTCACTCCATCAGATGGAATTGTATAATCTGGTAATGGCTGAAGTGACACCTCAGCATATGGATCAGTTCCATCACTGCTTGCAGAACAACATACACCTACAAGGATCAACTAAGTGCAATAGAGCTAGAGGTAAATGAGAGGACCAAAGGAAGAACAAATTTATATTGTTATAGATGAGAGAGGAAACATGGACTAAAAACAGACATCTAAACTTCACTGGTAATAAAGCAAACTAATGCTTACATCACAAATCCATTCGTATTCTGATACTGTTTTTGATAAAGTAATAATTTCATTGATGTGGAGAAAGTCTCTGATACAAAAGGTATACAGAAACGCGGGGAACCTACACAAAAAATATGGTTCTTCAAAAAACAAAAAAAACTTCTATACTAATAGGGATCTTATGGGTGCACAAAAAATTAACTAAAAACTGGAGGCTATGGTTTAGATGTACAGGGTCATTCTACACCAGATATTGATAACTTAAACAATATCGCCACTATTTCATGTAAGAGATCCAATATATCCAGATCTATAGGCAATATGGTGCGGTAAGCCGACAGTTATGATTGAAGACAAAAACAACAAACAAAATAACTTTGAATCTCAACCACTTCATTGACCACTAGGCCACACCCTTGAGTGCCATTTATTTGAGTTTAAATCATCAATTTTCTCTAGATTTAACATCTAAACATGGAATTAGATGGGTAAAATTGGGGATTTGAGACATAAACCCTAAAAGCACAAATTGAGGATTTAGGCATGCAAATGAACTTGAAGTGAGAATGCATACAATTTGAAATCCTCAGCTAATTATGAATTTATTTTCCAGTTTGACTGAGTTGACTAAGGAGTAAGTTTTTGGTTGACTTTGGCTTTAACCGAGAACTCACTTAAGGAATTAAGTCCAATAGCCTTGTCTGACATCATTAATTAATCTTTTGCATAGATTGGATTCGTTTAATAGACTTGAAACGTGGGAAGACTATTTTTGAAGGTCAAAGCTTTACTTGGATTGAGGTATTAAGAAAAAGGGAAGTTCCTTTACAGTTGGTCAATCTAAGACAAGGGAACCAATAAACTCCAAAAATTGTTCAGTGCAAGATACATTAGCTGATTTAGACCAGAAAAAAGTAAGACTAGGCATCTGGTAAATTGGGAGTTCTATCGGCATTCCTTATCAACTGCCAGCTAGTTCATGGTAGCTTAGGGTCTTTTATTTCTGTTTTATAACAAAGTTGTATTTCCTATTTCTAGTAGTTCATGACTTGTGACACCAATTACTGGGGGTTGAATTGACTATTACCGCGTTGTAGACTTGGTATTGCCTCATTAATATTTTGTTAGACTTTATCACAATATGTTGTTTGTGTATCATATTTATTTGTATGAAGTGGTTCGCCTGACGGGTTGGGTTAGGTGTCATCACAGCTTAGTTAAATTGAGTCATGACAAATGCCTATCACAGAACTTGGATAAATAAAGTTGAACATTCATGAAGATATAGTACCTCAACAGGAGTTGCCAAGATCAGAAGATACTGGATGGCCTCCACGAAAATTCCAGGTTTGACTTTGGCTAGGCCAACAACGCATATAGCTTGTTCATCTCCACTATATTCAGGACAGTGACCATCCCTAAACAAAACATGATACCATCAGCAGAATAAGAATCCACAAAACAAAATATAATGAACAAACCATTAAAAACCTAAAGCTTTAGTTTTTATTTTGTAATTTTTTGATAGGCAAAGTAAGGATTTTCTTGGTGAAAACAGCACCATAAAAGGAATGTTGTTAGGAAGTACATCCTAGAAAAGGACATTAATAACTAAATAAAAGAAGATTCCACACATCATGGACCATATGAACAATAAACTTCAAAATGTCTTGAACTTTATTACCACAAAAAAATAAACCATTCTGAAATTCTCAATACGTAGCTCATTCCATGCATAACTGAACTTTCTGAACAAATCTAAAAGATCTCACTTGATACAAACAGAAGCTTGACTGTGGATGACTAAAAAGGCGAACTTGAAAGATAAATTATAGAAATGGCCTAAGATTCAACAACAAATAATTTGGGGCTTGGAGGTTAGCACATAAAAGTATTTGATAATTGATTCCACAAAGGATATATACCATATTTCTGGAAAAAGATCTATCAATGCTCAAAGATCAATACTTAATAATTGAACTTGAAAGACAAGGTCAAAACTCATAAACAATGGAACTCAAAATTGTTTAGCATGTACACATTCACCAACTAAGATAACACCTCGGGAAATGCAAATATTTTTTTTGTTATTTGCAGCATAGTTAGGTAGATGGTTGTGGTTGAGTTACTCACAAGCTTTGTGCACATTTTTTGCACACGTTGGTGTGACACTAAAGAATAATAGCTAACACATGCCTGGACTATTGCTGATGGGATATAGAAAATCCCGAGCTGGTGTGATATTAATGAAGTACTAATGACTTTGTCAAATTTTGTTTATACTCACCACTTATCGAACCGCCAAAGAAACAATGTGTTGTCCACTGATGCCCAAGCTCTGCGAATTTCAGGAAATACTCCACATAATGCAGTTCCTTCTCCACTGGATGCATTATATCTCTCAATCAATACAGAAGGCAACTCCCAAGAGTCCACGACTTCCACTAAAGGAGGCCACTACAGAGGTAACATGAATGAACAGATTTAGTGTCTTACCAAAGCAAGATAGAATAAAAGATGTTTGATGTGGTTAAGAATTGCAATATGAAATCATATCAGGATTGCAAATGTTAATGTCTATAAATATAATTTAAAGCTGTTAAATGGACATAGTAACATAGGAAACATGATCAACATAATTGATGAGTGTGATTATGACATTAAATAATTGAAGACCCACAAATCTTACACATGCTACAATCACTTCTTTGGTCAGTTGTCTGAGATTAGATTAAAGCCTTGTTAAAGAACATGACTTTTTTTTTATGAAGTAAGAGAGATAACATTGACAAAAGCATCAAGAAGATGCACAGATTACAAAATATGGAAATATCAGCTCAAAAAGAGACAACAACTATCAAAGAACTAAGGAGCTGATAAAACCCATGAAGGAGTTTAGACTGATTAAAGGGGTGAGACTGGCCCAACTAAAAATGTTAAAGAACATGACATTTGGAACATGCACTATCGGAACTACCAATTACTAAATTACTCCATTAACACACTTGTTTATAAATATCTCTACTGTTTTCTTATACAACCTTGAGAATATATCCTCCAACCTTGGTTAAACATATATGTTTTTCTTCTATTTTCTTCTTTGATAAGCCTCTGTAAAATAATGTTTTCGAAGGATAATCTACTTTTCTACTTCAAACAGCTTCTTCTACCACTTTTACTCCGTATAGTGTGATGGGAGAGAGTTACTCCATGCTACCTGTGAATGTTATTCGTAACAGATTTTAATTTTCTTCAACGGAGCACTTTCAGCTGATTCACGAGGACAAAATGACATCCTTAATAAAATATTACACGCTAAGAGGCAACACTACAATATAAAAACTCATTAAAAATAAATTATCCTTCTATTAGTAATATAAGAAATCCATATTAAATACTCCCTCCGTCCCATTTTATATGATGTAGTTTGATTTGACACAGAGTTTAAGAAAGATAGAAAGACATTTAGAACTTGCGGTCTAAAATGAGTGGTAGATGTTTGTGTGGCAATAAATCATTTCATTAAGAGTAAAATTGACATTTTAAAATTGAACTGTTACTAAATATAGAAATGTGTCATTCTTTTTGGGACTAATTAAAAAGGAAAGTGAGTCATTAGGTGTAGGCGCTTTCCAGAGGTGGAATCTTCTAGTTCTTCCTATTTGACCCGAAACCGATCGATCTAGCCATGAGCAGGTTGAAGAGAGCTCTAACAGGTTTTGGAGGACCCAATGGATTCATCTCTTTCGCTATCTGCATTTGGTATGGTTATTTGCTTTGGTAATAAAAAGAATAATGAATAGAAAAGAATAATGGTTTGGGTCGTGTATCTACGTCCAATCTACAGTAGAAGAGAAGGCTCGCGTGGTTCACCGGTTCCACCGAAAACTCTCATTTGTTGAAGCGGAGCATAGTGCGCTTTAGGCGCTGAGCGAGAAAGGTCATATAAATTGGAACAAAGGGAGTATATAAAGGACATAAAGGATATGTTTAAAGGAGCAGTCACTAGCATGAAAACAGTAATAGGCGAGTAGTAGGTAATACAAAAAATTCCTCCTAATAGTGGGTTTACACCAGAGATCGACATTGAGCCCCTACTTGTTTACCCTAACTATGGACGAGCTAACCAACACAATATAAGATGAGTGCTAGTTGCTTATGATATTGTGTTGAAACAGTTTAGAGAGTATGGGTTTTAGGATAAATAGAACTGAGACTGAATACATGCCTTGAAGGTTTGGTCAACATGAGAAGAGAGAAGTTGATGTGAGACTAGACGGGACTGCAGTGCCAAAATGCAAACAATATAGATATGTTGGCTTCTTGTTTCAAGAGCATGGAATGATAGATTAAGATGTTACATTGTACTCATAGGATTAAAATCAGATGGTGCAAATGGAGAACTGTTGCTAAGTTGTTATGTGAAAGAAGACCAAAGTGAAAGGTAATTTCTATAGGACAGCTGTAAGACCGGCAATGGTATATGGTAGTAAATGTTGGGCTGTAAAATCCAACATATCTGCAAGATGAGTGTTGGCGAGATGTGAATGTTAAGATGGATAGCAGTCATACAAGATTGGATAAGAGTAAAATGACCACATTAGTCAGAATGTGCAATAGCACACATTGAGAATAAAATGCCAGAAAATTGCTTCAGATGGTTTGAACATGTGTTCCATCGACCTACCATTGCACCAGTCGTAGGAGTGAAACTATGGTAAGTGAATGTGTTAAAAAGAGGATAGGAAATATTTAAAATCACATGGAAGAAAGTTACCTCAGAAAATTTACAAATCCGTTGTATCAATGTAGACTTAGCTACTAGTGATTCATATAACAGATCCAAACTTATTTGGGACTTGGGCATAGTTGTTATGGTTGTTGTTGTTCTATTAGTAATATAAATGACATAAAGATACGCATGCCTAATTACTGCAATTTGTCACAATACACTTCACTTCGACTGAAATTACCAGTTTCAAAAATGAACTTCACTTTGACTGAAATTACCAGTTTCAAAAATAAACTTCACTCCGACTGAAATTACCAGTTTCAAAATAAACTTCACTCAGACTGACATCGAGTAAGTAAATAAACAATCCAAATTTAGTGTTCCACTTGGGGTAGCAATGGGGTTATTTCGGAAAAAAAGACCTGGTCTTTTCACGGGAGAAACACGACGACACGATGCAGTGACAGTCCCTTGGCCAGAAAACTCTTTACAATCGAAGACTGAAGATCTTAGGAATTCTCAACTTCCAATTCTGAGGGACTCTATCGGGAATAACGAGACGCACACGGTTAGGGATACTCACACGTCTTCAGGAAATCAAGTCAGGTTGACAGACGAACAACAAAACTTTTTTCCAATCTTTAGAACTCTATAATTTGACAAATAATATCTTTAGAATTCAAGGATAGCCATTAAAAGTGTTTTTTTTTTATATCTATGGCATTTGGATGGAAAAAAATGGTTGCAAAATCTTTTTCCAATCTTCAGAACTTTGTCTCATTTGGTTGTCTTTTGAAAAGACCAGAACTTTTTTGTCCAAACTTTGAAATAAAATTAACCCTTTTGTCCAAGCTTTGTAATAATTCAATTTCTTCTAAAAATTGAAAAACTACAATAACAACAACAACAACAACAAAAGGCTTGCTAATAAACTAATACCGCCAAAAATTCAAAAATTCTCCTATGCAAAAATGTTTCCCCACCTCTCCAACCAAACCCAATTTATCTTTCGACACAAAATCTAAAATCTTCAAAACTCCATAAGCAAAAACACATTTAACAAGCAATGAAACCTAAAATCCCAAAATTCGATGAAATGGGTGGTTACCTCACGGGGTTGAGCAGTATAAGGATGACTAGCATATCTAGAAGCTTCCAATGCATCTTCCAGATCGATTTGAGAAGCTACATCACGGCCAATGCGGTCACTAACTACAAGTCCGGCATTAGTAACATCACGCATTACAATCTCATTGTCCCCGGACATATTCGCTCCAAAAATTCGCTAGGGCTTGAACTGAGCTTAGCTTTTGTAGTGTTGATCCAAGCCCTAAATGGAACTATTTGTAAATTCTACAGCACTGAGAATTGAACTGGAGAGTAACAATGGAGTAGGGTTTTAGTCTTTGAGGTTTATTTGACTAATAATAAAACAAAAAACTTACCCTTGCTTGTTTTCACGATTAAAATGTCTGAATTTAATTGTATGTCTGAAAATATTAAGATATAAATTAAAATACAAAGTCTAAATCGAAAATACATTTGAATATTAAGATTTAACTATTAAATAATTAAGATTGTTTGTTTTCTGAATATTTGAAGTATAGAATTTATTTTTATTTGAAAAATAATAAATTTAAATTTAAATAAAAGATTAAATTAATTTAATGTTATATTAATAAAATATTTTAAAATTTCAATATAATAATTAGTAATGGTTATAGATAATAAATGTTATTGTGACTAACAAGGATTGTGGTGAAATAGTAAGTATTTATTAGAGGTCTCGGGTTCGAGTCTCCTGAATACGAAATCGTCTTTGTTAGGGAGGGGGGAAATAAGAAAAAAGGTTATAATGTTTATCAATTTGGGATGGTGTTAATTGTGCATACTATGTTATGGTATAGTGATTATCATTGTTATTAATAGTGGCGATAATTGATGATGTTAACTGTGGATGTATCTTATGGTATAGTGATTGACAATAACGATTATTCACCATTATTAATGGTGGCGGTTGATAATTAGTAGTGAAATGATACTAATAACTTATGACGATTAATGATATATTATATTGACTAGTGGTAGTAATTATCGATATTGATTAGCGGATGTAACCAATGATCGATAGTTATGGTAGTGATGATTACAGTTGATGACAAATTGTGATAATGATTGATTTTGATGGTAGTAGTGATTGTGGGTAGGCTAAGGATGGTGGCGATTGGTGGTGGTAATAGTTGTTGTAGAAATAATGGTTGTGGATGATGAATGAAAGTAGAAGAGTGGTGGTGAATTGTAATCTTTGTAGAAATTCTTATATAAATATTTTAGGGAAATTTTTTAAAACAACAATATTTTATCTTTTAGTGAGACTCCTTAGCAACAGTTTCATTATTTATTAAAAATGTCATTATTTTAGTTTCTTAATGAATTAGTTATGTATTTATTTTATTTTGATTAATTTGAAAGAATACAAAAATTAATAACATAAAAGAGAAAATTATGGAACGAAAAAATTCAAAAGAGGTAAAAAAGGTTTTAAATACAAATCAGTTACCTTTTGAAAAAATTGTAAATCTCCTTCTTTCTGTCGAGGCTTTTTTTTCTTTCTTTTTAAGAACATCAGATTTTTTTTAAAAAAATAATTTAGTTTGTCTTCCGAATCATTCATCTTATAACTTTCAAAGATTCTTCAAGTTGAATACGGCATATTTTTTGAAACGGATTTTTTTTAAATTGAGGACTATAAATTTGTCGCATTCAGTGAACAATCGAAAAATAATCAGGTATTTTTTTCCCAATTTTTTTCTTGTTTGGATGAGATATTCGCATATGTCGAGTATAATTGTTGTTTTTTTTTCTGATTAAATCAGTGAAATCTTTGTATGTATTGAGATTTATAGCTTTTTACGGATGTTCTGTAATATAGGAATACAAGCATAACAATTCTGGACAGCGTACAACTATAAAGTAAAAAACATCAACTAATTAGTGGTTGTATACATATTTTTGCTGACTTGTAGTGATTGCTGGATACAATTAAGTATTGGATATAATTAAGTTGTATTCAAACTAAAATGTATTTATATTCCATTTTGTTATATTATTATTATTTCACTGAAAAAATTGTTTTCGAAAAACATAGAATAAGTTGTATTAAAAAAAATTATATTTATATTACAATATCCAGTTTTGTTATTTTATTAGTATTTTCACTTTAAAATTGTAGTAACTATTTTTCTAGCTCAGTTTGTATTCCAAAAATAATCATATATTTCAATATCATTTTGTATTTCAAATGCAAAATGAATACAAATAAGTTTGTATCCTTTCTTAATTCGTATTTATATGTAATGATTATATTATATTGGGATACACTCAGTAACATTTTTGTAATAAATAAAAGAAAAATATATTTGGCAGTTATGTAATACAATATTGATCACTCGGATACAATTTTTAGTTTTCACTATGAAAGTAAAATATCAGATTTAAGTTTTAATTTGAATGGTAAAGTGAGCACATAAAAAGTAAAAGTTATTGGTATACAATTATGATGAAAACATAATAAAAAAAGAAAGTTTCAGTTTTGGAGAACACCGATTATATCGAAGTTCGAGTTGGGAATTCTTCTTCCAAAGTTGTTTGTCAACGAAATTTTAATAATTTGTATTTCATTTGGCATACTTATTAGAATGAATACAAACTAATAAAGAAATACAAATGTCATTATACAAACCCAAACATGAAAATCATAATGAATACAATACACATATCATACATATTGGAATGAATACAATTTAGAAAAGGATATAAAATTCTGAAAAAAATACATTACACTGTGAAAAAAATAAATGAATACAAATATGATTCTTCAAGAACTACATATCAGTTTGACATACAATTTAGCATCCATATTGGAATGAATCTCGTATTGTACATAGCCTTTACCTCAACTGCAATAGCCGATTCAATCCAATGCCACAAAGTTCTATTGAAAGCAACTGCAGTAAGAATAACTTGGGGGAAACTTGTGGCACCTTTAATGGGGCCATTGAAATTGATCCCAGATCCATTAGTGCCAATACCATGAAGAGATTTTGACCACCATTCATATGTTAGTAATCACGTCTTAGAGGAATTTCTGAAATATTAAAACGAAATCAGAAAAAATTTATTTAAACTACTAAAAATGTGAAATACATAAATATTAGATGAATATGTAAACAAACTTGAATAAAAATTTAAAAAATTAACTGAAAATCCATAATATGTACAATTCTAAATAAAATTATAGACGGTGATATTGAAAACAAATCAAAAGAAATCTAAATAACTAATTGATATTACCTTTAACAAATTCAAAATTTATTGAATTAATCACTAGATTTTGTTTACCAACCGATTAATCCCTTGAATTAATCCACCGATTTTGTTGAAGAATCGAGCTTTGAATACCTTGTGTTTCAATGTGAGCAAAAAACTTGAAGAAAATGAATCTTAGAACGTGAAAATTAGGGGGAAATAAAAACTTTAATTGAGAAACGTGAACGTGGGAAACATGTAAGATGTGGGAAGATATTAATGGATAGTTTTGTATTTATTTTTTATTTTAATCTGTTATTGATTAGAATTTGATCCAATTATGGACTCTTTTGATTAATAAAAGGAAATATAAATAATAAAATGTGAATACAAATTATTTTTGAAAATATTGACATTCTGTCATTTTAAATAAATATTTTAAAGTGTTATTGTTTTGACTAAATATGTTAGATATTATGACTATATAGCTAATTTTCCCAACATTTTAATGATATTGAGACTTTGTTATAGATCTTAATCATTCAGAATTATCCAAAACTCATTAAGTGGTTGTAAAATAAAAAAAACACGCTCTTAATGAATTCGAAACAAATAAAGCAACTACTGAAACAAATGCAATTGTTGAATATGGCTCAACAACTATTGTATATATCATAATAATTATTGTATTTGTTGCTGCAAGTGATGTTGAATCAACTACGACTGTTATTTTATTTTGTTACAAATTTTCTTCTATCGTGATCACTTTTTTAAATTTTTTTGAATCATAATATCCTTAGGTGCCTTGAACACCATTTATGGAGAAACAAAATAGTAATATGAATTGCATGTCATGGTGAATGAATCGTGTCTAATAATATTATATTGGATGTTGGAAGGGTAGAGACATAATAGAAACTATAGTAATGATTGTGCATCAAGATGTAGCATATGATGATTTTGTTATAAAATTATTACAAATTGTGAATTAAATTGTGAGTTGAAAGAGGTTTTCATCATTTACATACATAGTGGTGAAAAATAAAGTGCGGCGCTTTTTAGAATAAAAAATAAAGTTAATTTGTTTAATAATTATTTAAAACTAGATTAATTTTAAAGGTGTCTAGTTTGCGGAGTTTGTAGAAAATAAAAATATATTTCAATACCAAAAAAATGTTATGAATATGGTGGGGTTTATATGAATATTCTAGATAAATAAAATGTTAGTGAACACATTACACTTAAGGTTTTCAACAATACATCAAAAACTATACGAAATGAATTTCTACAATGGTGTGTCATTCATGAATAATCAAGAATTTGATGTTACGTCAAAAAAAAATTAGAAAAAAACAACTTACATTAAGGAAGATAACTAACTCACATTTTGTGTATTATGTCAAATATGTATATCTTAAGTGCAAGCGATGGTTGAGAGCTCTGAAACTTAAAAATTTATTGATAGGTTTCATATCAAAGTATGAAAAGTTACACACATATGATTCTCAACATTTTATGAGTCATAGCTTACGTGCCATATCAAAAGTCATAAGTAGATACTTCAAAGATAAATTTCTCGTAGGTAAAGCCCTATCTATAAACGATATTAAATTTTTATTATGTATTGAATTTAACTGTAATATTAATTATTAAAAGTCTTAAAAGGGCAAAAAGAATATAAAATCTTTGACAAGAGGAGCCATATAAGCATGAGTATGCAATGCTTGATGCATACTATTATATGCTTAGGAAAGTAAATCTTGAAAAGTAAGACGTCGTTGAAGATTGATAAAAATAGTAAGTTCAAATATTTTTTTGTGTTCTATGGATCTTAAATTCTTGATTTTTCCCATATGAGAATAATCATAATTGTCGATGAGACATTTTTGAAGAACAAGCTAAGTATGATGGACTGTTGTTGTATGCTTTCACAGGATGCAAAGAAACTTAATTTTATGGTATTTTGTGTAGTAAATTTTGAATGTGATGCCTTCTATGAATTTTTTTCCGTACAAATAAGCAAATTTTGTACATGATACCTTTGAATTATCTCTGAATTGTGCATAATTTTTTATCAACGTACACTCAAGTATTAGAAAGATGATTTCAAAAGTCCACTCTTCAATTTATTATGGTTATTGCAATGATGCACCTAAAATAAGTCAATTTGAAATAGATTTCACAATGAAAAAGTCATTTACCATTTTTATGAAGCAATAAAAAACATACAAAGTAAATATGTTCAATGATCACTTCAATTAAATAGAAGATATGACTTCAGGGGCAGTTGACGTGTTGAATTTCATAGATAGAGCAGTATATTTTTTTCCAAAAAATAGGTACACCCTATTATTATTACTGTTATTGTCAAAATTATCTCAATGTTGCATATGTTTCAACAACTATCATAATAATTAGAGTAAAGACATAAAGACACAATCAAAGTTGTCCCGTATTTGCATAAAGACACCTTAACTTTCAAAGTGTCCTATCACCCCACAAAACTATTTAATATCATTGTAAATGGGCCATTTTGATCCATTTCCTCGTCTGGATTGTTACCACGCACATGAGGCGCGTCATTCCGTGTTTTCACTGCCATGGACCAATTTAAAAGTGCCACGTGTCATTTTCTTTCTTTATTATTAATTATTTAATCAATTTATGTCATCTTCCCCAATTTTAAACCCAAAATAGCCATTGTTAGCCCTAATTTTTAAATTTCATGGACAAAATATGATCGGGAAACAAAATCCGACCCTCAATTTATAA
>JAJOOO010026724.1:0-18103 GCA_029582685.1 Solanum piurae
TATTCATTTTTTTCTCAAAAAGTCACTCAACTTTAAATTTTATCTCAATTATCCACTCTTCTCTCATAAAATCACTCAACCTATTAAATTAAGATTTTAATTAAGATTTTCTGATATAAATTTTTTATTATTCATTTTTTTCTCAAAAAGTCACTCAACTTTAAATTTTATCTCAATTATCCACTCTTCTCTCATAAAATCACTCAACCTATTAAATTAAGATTTTAATTAAGATTTTCTGATATAAATTTTTTATTATTCATTTTTTTCTCAAAAAGTCACTCAACTTTAAATTTTATCTCAATTATCCACTCTTCTCTCATAAAATCACTCAACCTATTAAATTAAGATTTTAATTAAGATTTTCTGATATAAATTTTTTATTATTCATTTTTTTCTCAAAAAGTCACTCAACTTTAAATTTTATCTCAATTATCCACTCTTCTCTCATAAAATCACTCAACCTATTAAATTAAGATTTTAATTAAGATTTTCTGATATAAATTTTTTATTATTCATTTTTTTCTCAAAAAGTCACTCAACTTTAAATTTTATCTCAATTATCCACTCTTCTCTCATAAAATCACTCAACCTATTAAATTAAGATTTTAATTAAGATTTTCTGATATAAATTTTTTATTTAAAAACCAATTATTTAAAAAAAAAAAAAATCATTTAAACCATTTAATGACCCGATCTGCTGGACCCGACCCACTAAAAATATAATATTGACCCATTTTATTGATTCTTTCTCTTCTCCTGTGCGTTTTTTTCTTTCTAGTTCTCGAGCAGAAATAGAATTTTCTTCACTTTCCAAAACAACTGAAGAATGGTGTGTGTCAGGAACAAAAATCTGGCCAAGAAAGGTTACAGTTTTGGAAGATCCACAAGCAATCAAATATTTATCAGCAGGAGTAAAAGTAGCATTTGCCTCCTTAATCAAGAAACAGAACAACACAAAAGCTAGAACCAAATGCACCCATAGCCCCATTTTAATAAGCACCTGGTGGGCACAAGTAACTCCAAATTCCCCAAGGAGGATTAAACACTGATCTTACAAATCATTAATAGATCTATCTGAAGCAATGAAAGAGTAGCAAAGAACCAATGAATAAAACAAGAAAGAATGAATCTTTTTCACTATTCTTACCTCATTCCTAGAGCTAAAACAAACTTAAAAATTTGAAATGGGTATTCAGAAAAAAGAAGAAATAAAGAAAACCCAGAAGGTGAATACCTCAATACCACCATGAAAACAACAATGGAAAATCAAGAAAAACTAAACGCAGGAGGAGGAGAAAGAGTCAATAAAATGGGTCAATATTATATTTTTTAATGGGTTGGGTTAAGTGGGTGGATCACTAAATGGTTTAAATGGTATTTTTTCTTTGATGTTTTGATGATCTCCTCACAAGTGCAGGGACATGTTCCTCTACAGAGTATGAATACTCGTCCAGTGGTCAAAGTGATGTACAGCTGGAAAGCTGTCTGCGTCAGAAAGTTGGTGAAGCTGCAGAGTACTCCACCAATCAGAAGCGACGAGGTTGTTTGTTCATTGGATAATAACTTTTCATGTCTAAATATATCCAAGGATAAACAACAAATTATCTCATTCATTCAAAGAGAGATATTTCAAGCTTCAAAACGATAGGGACCTGATCGATTGCTTCAAGTGCTTCTTGTACCAGCTGTTACTTTGTTTGCTTGTAATAGTGCTTACATTATAGGATTCGTTTCACTTGTGAAAGAAACGTTTCAAACTTGTGTGAATCAGTGTAAGAACTAGGTTAAGGGTAACTTAGGGTCTTACTCTAAAGTCTATATTAATCGGTTAGGATTAGTATAGTGGACAGTGTTGTATCTGCTTAGTCAAAGTCTAAATCATCTAGGAGCTAGTTGATTTAGTGGGCGGTGTGGTATCCGCTTAGCAAAGTCTAAGTTATCTAGGGGTGATAGCTTAGTGGGCAGTGTTGTATCTGCTCTGGCTCATCTAAGTAATAGGAGGTTTTTCTTAGAGTTGGGATTAGTAGGCTAATCTCAGTTTGTAAACTGGCTTTTACTTTTGTTTGAGAAGATTAGTGAAAGCAGTTTGAAAAGTTCTGGCAGGCCAGGTCGTGGTTTTGCTCCCTTGAGCAAGGAGGTTTTCACGTAAAGTTGGTTGTGCAATCTTTAACTTCAGCATTTACTTTATTGCTTGTTTCGCAACTGTGCCGAGGACCTGGTCCCATTGATATACGACGCATACAATCCAACAAGTGGTATCAGAGCTTGACTTTTCAATTTGGTTAACACCAAGAAAAGAAAAGATCCTGAAGAAATGAATGCTTCACCCAATATGGAGGAAGGTCAGTCTTCTACCAGGTCACCTCATTTTAATGGTCAATACTATGGATGGTGGAAGAATCTCATGCATGACTATATCAATGTTGAAGACACTGAACTGTGTGATGTAATCCTCGACGGACCATACATTCCCACAAAGAAAGTGAAATACGGAGAACTCACTACAACAGTTGTCAAAACTAGAAAGGAGTACAATGAGATGGACATGAAAAAGATAGAGAAGAACTATGAAGCAAAGAAGATTCTAGTGTGTGGGATTGGATCCGATGAGTACAACATAATTTCTGCTTGTGAATCAGCCAAAGAGATATGAGACTGTCTCCAAACAGCCCATGAGGGAACACAACGAGTAAAAGAGTCTAAGGTTGATATGCTTACGACTCAATATGAGAATTTTTGTATGAAGGAAGGTGAAACTATCTTTGAAATGAACTCAAGATTCACTTCCATCACCAACGAACTAAGATGCTTAGGTGAGCCCATTCCCTTAAGCAAACAAGTTCGCAAGATTCTCAAGGTTCTTCCCAAGTCATGGGAAAGTAAAGTTGACGCTATAACAGAGGCAAAAGATCTGAAGACACTTGCCAGGGATGAGCTGATTGGAAATCTCCAGACCTACGAGCTGAACAAAAAGCAGGGGACAAACATGAAGAAACATGACGTCTTTCAAAAGAAAGCTTCGACCAGTAGAGCAACAAACGCAAATGACCTTTGTCATAAATGTGGCAAACCTGGTCATTTTATGAGGGGCTGTCCCATCCAGAAGCAAGAAACTCAGGACTTTAGACCTCGCAAGAGGGACCTGGTCCCAGACTATTCTCGAAGGAAGGCTCATGCTGATCAACTGGTAAGAAAAGCCTTGACTGTTTGGGGAAATGATTCAAGTGTGTCAGAAGAAGATACAGAAAGTCATGAAGATGTTTCAATGATGGCAATTGAAGATGATGAAAATGTCTTCAACTCCATTTTCTCTTTAATGGCTAAATCCGATGATGAAGAGGATCAAAATGAGGTAACTCTTTTTGATCTTAAAGATGATTTAGACTCTCTTCCCATTAAAAATTTGAGAAAATTTGTTGCTTTATTAATTGACTCAGTTGATGAACTGACCTCTGAAAATTTGATAATAAGTGAAAAGTTGAGTCTGTGCGAAGATGAAAACTCGGTTCTTAATGCTCAAATGTCTGAACTGAGTATCAGGATAGGTATCCTCGAGACTGATAGTCTGGAACTCAGTGAGGGACCTGGTACTAGTAAAGGGGGGAAGCGAAAACTTAGTGACTTTGAGGTTGAACTAGAAGAAAAACTTCAGACCTCTGAGTCCAAGTTAGTTGCCTCCTTAGAAAGAAACTCTTGGCTAATGAAGGATCTATGTAAGGTCAAGGAAGAACTGAACCACTCTCTAAAATGGACTGACTCGTCTAAAATTCTCACGAACTTAGCAAGTCAATAGTTCAACAGCAGAAAGGGATTAGGTTGTAGACAGATAGAGCCTCCTTTCAATCCACATAGTAAATATGTATCTGTCTCAGACAACCTCTTGTGTACCCACTGTGGTAAAATGGTCATATGATATAGAAGTGTGAGAAGCTGATGAGAGTAAAAGAAAGTCAGGAGAAGTTTCTTAAGTCAAGAAAAGTTGTTGAGAAAAAGAAAAGGGTATCTGGTCCTGGTTACCATTTTAGCAAGAACACTTTACCTCCATGGACATGAAGGTTTCTCATTAAACCTTTTGACAATTTTTGGGAACTCCGTTTGAAGTGGGTTCCTAAGTCTAATAAGTGATTCATGTGCAGAAGAGAGGGAACAATCAATGTTGGTATATGGATAGTAGATGCTCAAGGCATATGACTGGAAATACTCTAAACTTCCTCTCTTTGGAAGCACACCAAGGTAGTGGTATTTGGCGGTGAAAAGAAAGGTATTATTCTTGGTATTGGCAAGATAGGAAGAACTGCATATCATTCCATAGACAGTGTACACTACGTGGATGGTCTGAAGTTTAATCTCTTAAGTGTGTATCAAATTTGCGACAAGGGAAATGAAGTCAAGTTCATGACAAACTGTGCAATTAAGAAAATTGTAATGTCTACAAAAAGAGACAAGAATGTGTATGTTGTTGATCTTAATTCTATTGAAGAAGACAACTTGTCATGTCTGAGTGCTCAAACTAATGATGCAAATATTTGGCATAGATGATTGGGTCATGTAAGTACCTCTTTACTTAACAAGCTTGTTGCAGGGGACCTGGTCCGCGGACTACCAAAGCTGAAGTTCTCAAATGACAAAGTCTGTGACGCCTATGCAAAAGGCAAACAAACAAGATCTTCTTTCAAGGCAAAGAATGGTGTGAGCACTACCAGACCTTTGGAACTTCTCCACATGGATCTGTGTGAACCTGTTAGAATTCAAAGCAGAGGAGGTAAGAAATATATTCTTGTGATTGTTGATGATTTCTCTAGGTACACCTGGAATATGTTTCTGCGGAAAAAGGATGAGACTGCTGAAATTCTGATTACTTTTGCCAAAGTAATTCAACTAAAGGCCAACTGCAAGATTGCTAGTATTATATCTGACCATGGGACAGAGTTTGAGAACTCTCAAATTGAAAGATTTTGTGCTGAAAACGGAATCACATAATTTCTCTGCACCAAGAACTCCTCAACAAAATGGAGTGGTTGAGAGAAAGAACAGAACTCTAGTTGATATTGCAAGGACTATGTTGATTGACTCAGGGCTGGCTATGAACTTCTGGGCAGAAGCAGTCAACACAGCATGTTGTTACTAATAGATCAGGTCTATGATAAAAAAGATACCTTATGATTTTTTGAACGACAGAAAACCTTCAATTGCTCAACTTAAGCCATTTGGGTGCAAATGCTTTGTACTAAATAATGGAAAGGATGACTTGGGTAAGTTTGATACCAGGAGTGATGAAGGTGTGTTTGTAGGATACTCTTCTACCAGCAAGGCCTACAAAGTGTCTAACAAAAGAACTATATGTGTCGAAGAGAGCATTAATGTGACATTCGATGAATCTGAGAAAATTGATGATCAAAAGGGAGACCATGAGATGGAGGAGCTGATCAAGGAAAGGGAAGACAGTGATATCCTAAACCTTGGAAATAAACAGGTTGCAAAGAAAATTGTTGCAGATCTCACAGGAGCACCTGGTCCCTCTGATACTACCTAGAAGGTTCCATCTCCAATCATGAAGATGATGATGCTGAAATCGAAGAAGAGTCGATCAGAAAATCCGGATGGAAACATCAATCCTCTCATCCATTGGACAATATCATCTCTCCACTTGACTCTGGATTTCAAACTAGATCCAGGACAAGAAATCTAGTTGCATATTCAGCCTTTATGTCTCCATTGAACCAAGGAACATCAAGGAAGCTCTATAGGATGCAGATTGGGTAACATCAATGCAAAAAGAACTCCATCAGTTTGAGAGGAGCAAAGTGTGGCACTTGGTTCCCCGACCTATCAACAGAACAATTATTGGAACAAGTTGGGTCTTCAGAAACAAACTTGATGAGCATGAAACCATTACTAGAAATAAGTCAAGGCTTGTGTTGCAGGGGTATAACCAAGATGAGGGGGTTGACTATGATGAGACTTTTTCTCCTGTAGCCAGAATGGAAGCCATCAGAATTCTGATAGCATTTGCTGCTCATATGGAATTTAAGCTCTTTCAAATGGATGTCAAGAGTGCCTTCTTGAATGAGAATCTGAAGGAAGAAGTGTATGTCAAATAACCCCCAGGCTTTGAAGATACAGAACTGCCAAATCATGTACTGAAGTTAGACAAGGCTCTGTATGGGTTGAAACAAACTCCCAGAGCTTGGTATGAATACTTGTCAAATTTTCTTCTTGTAAATGGGTTCAAAAGAGGTAAAATTGATAATTCTATGTTCTTGAAATACAGAGGAAAGGAGTTGTTGATTGTGCAGGTTTATGTGGATGATATCATTTTTGGAGCCATTACATATTTACTTTGCAAGGAATTTGCTAATCTGATGAGCAATGAGTTTGAACTGAGCATGATGGGAAAATTCACTTTCTTCCTAGGCCTGCAAATCAAACAGTCCGTTCAAGGTACCTCTATATGTCAAGAGAAATACATCAATGAATTGCTTCGAAAGTTCATTCTGATTGAGGCAAAATTTCTTGACACTCCCATGAGCACAAGTGTGAAGCTTGACTTGGATAAAGATGGAGTTGAGGTAAATCAGACTATGTATAAGGGAATCATTGGGTCACTCTTGTATCTCACTGCAATTAGACCAGACATAGTCTTCAGTGTACGGATGTGTGCAAGGTTTCAAGCTGCACCAAAGGAGTCACATCTAAACGCTGCTAAACAAATGTTGAGATACCTGAAGGGAACTCAGGACCTGGTCCTCTTCTACATAACAGGTGACTCACTTGATCTAACTGGTTTTGCAGATGTTGACTATGCATACTTTCTTGTAGGTCAAAAGAGTACATCAGGCATGGCACATTCTCTTGGATCATCACTGATTGCCTGAGGGACAATGTTGAGAAGCAAAGTGTGGTGGTGAAGTTCTGTAAGACTGAAGATCATCTGGCTGATATCTTTACAAAGTCATTGAGTAAATAATGTTTCATTAAAAACATGATGAGGCTGGGGATGCACAAGATTACCTAATTCCTTGACAAGTTTGCACGAAATCTTCTATTTTGATTATGTTACAGAGGGCAGGTATCTATACTTTTTTAATGTTTGTCACTTAAGAATTCACTTCTGGTACCTTAATGCAGGTATACACTCATGGTGTGTTTAGCTAAAGGGAAAATATAATCATATATGCAGGGTTGCAAACTGAAAAGGGGACCTGGTCCTCATGAGGTTAGTATCAGTTACGCTACACTATATGTCTGTCAACATCACTGCCACGTGTCTGTCGCCCATTCATCACGTCAGTTTCAAATGTCTTTTCGCTTTTAAACCAAAAGTCACCACTATTGGGGACTCGATGCCTTTTTGGTTTTAAATACTACCTCTCTTAGTGAATTAATTACAAAATTTGTTCAAAGAATTCTTGTTGAAATTCACTAATCCCCTCTCCAAAGTTGTTTTCTCTTTCTCTCAAAATGCCTAACTCTAACTCTTCTTCAAAGATCCCTATCTCCCAAGAAGTTGAAAACCCTAGTTCATTCAACTTATCCTTTCCAACTCCAGAAGGCTGCAAAGAAATCTCCTGTGAAAAGGGAGAAAGTTAGAAAACAGGTGGCTGAAAAATTAAAACCCATAAAGGGACCAGGTCCTAGGGTTCAAAAACAAAGTGAAGAAAAGGAAATGACAAGGGAGGAGCGGATAACGACAATGGAGAACCAAAAGGTTTTAAATGGCAGAGTATGTTAAATTTCCTTGATGTTGTCTCCATTCAAGGATGGAACCATCTCTTTGAAACACCAGTTTTGTACTTGCACGAACCTAGAGTGCATGAGTTTTTCTACAAAATGGAACTTTTGGAAGGTGGTGGAATCATGACTACTGTCAGGGATGTTGAAATATGTCTAGATGAAGAAATTTTGGGGATCATTTTAGGAGTTCATGTGGAAGGAATTCGAACGATTGGAGGTTGTAAACCATCCAGTGACTTCACTAAACTTGCCACAAAACGTGGAGATGTCAAAAGAGAAGGTTTACCAAAAAGGTTTCTCAAAGGGGAATATCAGTTGCTTTTCGAGTTCATCAACAAAGTGTTGGTGCCCAGAACTGAAGAGAGAACAGTGGCATCTGTTGTTGACCTTTTTCTCATGGAGAAGCATGATGAATTTGAGGAGATCAACCTCCCTTCCATTATGATGGAATGTGAGTGTGTTGAAGGAAAAGTTAGGGGCAGATCTCAAGTGGCAGATGTTCTAGAGCAGCAGGCTGCTCTTAAATGGGAAGTGATTGTTCTTACTGAGATTCTGAATAACAAGGATATTGAAATCGCTACACTGAAGTCTGAATTACAGAAGGCGGTTATGAAGGGACCTGGTACCAGTGATGGAAATGAGCAGATGTTGCAAAAGTTGAGGGATGAAAATGAAAGGCTGCTGAACACAAATGCCTCACTCAGTGAGGAATTTAAGGCTCTCAACATGCATCTTATCAAGGTTCATGAAGATGCAAATGAGCGTATGTCTCTGTTTATGCGCACCCTCAATCCTCTCCCCCCTCCGTCCTAAAAGTGTCTTGTTTCCCTAGTTTCCCTCTTTGTTCTTCAATCCTGATTAAAACTCTTGTGGCTTTGTGTTGTTTTGACTGACTACAGTGGTCAGTATTTGTGATCTAATACTATGTATGTTTCTGCCCTGTTCATGTGTGGCTTAATATTCTCTGTATGCTTACATACACATGTTCTGTGTGGCCAAGGCCCTGAATTCTTTATTGCCTTGCATTTAACTTGAATATGTTTACTTCTTCACCTTTTCAATGATGTCAAAAAGGGGAAGTTTGTTGTAAAGGTTGGATGTGGAATTAGGGGCATTGAACTAAGGGGGAACATACTAAGGGGGAACATTGTTGTTACTGGTACACTGAACAAAGTTGGAATTTGTCGTGTATATTGAATGAATGTTTTTCACTCACGTGAGGCTCTATATAGGTTGTTTGTCATCATCTAAAAGGGGGAAATTGATAAGTACTTATATTCCTTGATGTTTTGATGATCTCCTCACAAGTGCAGGGACCTGGTCCTCCGTAGAGTATGAATACTCGTCCAGTTGTCAAAGTGTTGTACAGCTGGAAAGCTATCTGCGTCAGAAAGTTGGTGAAGCTGCAGAGTACTCCACCAATCAGAAGCGACGAGGTTGCTTGTTCATTGGATAATAACTTTTCATGTCTAAATATATCCAAGGACAAACAACAAATTATTTCATTCATTCAAAGAGAGATATTTCAAGCTTCAAAACAGCAGGGACCTGATTGATTGCTTCAAGTGCTTCATGTACCAGTTGTTACTTTGTTTGCTTGTAATAGTGCTTACATTGTAGGATTCGTTTCACTTGTGAAAGAAACGTTTCAAACTTGTGTGAATCATTGTAAGAACTAGGTTAAGGGTAACTTAGGGTCTTACTCTAAATTCTATATTAATCGGTCAAGATTAGTATAGTGGGCTGTGTAGTATATGCTTAGTCAAAGTCTAAATCATCTAGGAGCTAGTTGATTTAGTGGGCGGTATGGTATCCTCTTAGCAAAGTTTAAGTTATCTAGGGGTGATAGCTTAGTGGACAGTGTTGTATCTGCTCTGGCTCATCTAAGTATTAGGAGGTATTGCTTAGAGTTGGGATTAGTAGGCTAATCTCAGTTTGTAAACTAGCTTTTACTTTTGTTTGAGAAGATTAGTGAAAGCAGTTTGAAAAGTTTTGGCAGGCCAGGTCGTGGTTTTACTCCCTTGAGCAAGGAGGTTTCCACGTAAAGTTGGTTGTGCAATCTTTAACTTCAGCATTTACTTTACTACTTGTTTTGCAACTGTGCCGAGGACCTGGTCCCATTGATATACGTGGACGCATACATTCCAACAGTGGTTTCAAGACACGTGCATTGAATTGACGTAAGGACTCTCATGGACATTTTGTGATCTCTGCCTCTTTCCCCCTGTTTGACTCTCCCCATAACTTATGTTATCTAGTTGTAATTGTATGAATAGTATTTGATTGAAGGGTAAAAATGTTGTTCAAAAAAACTAAACTCATTAGACATTATACAACACATTGCTTTGTTTCTTTTTTATTCCATATTTAAGCCAACATACTAGTTTTTCTTAAGTGTCAGGAAGAAGCTACTACCTTGTTCAATATCATTCTCATGTAGAAATTTGAGAAAATCTAAAAAGCTACTTATTTATACCTCTTTGGATGTTCATCATCCACTATTAGTTCTTCAGCTGTCTTCATTTTCTCATCCATTCCCAAACTATACAAACTAGAAATTGAAATTCTTATTTTATGAGAGGTCAATGTCACCCTATCTACCACACTTTTAATTTGTACAAGCTATTACTTAGTACTTCAAGATGGCCACCTACATGAACTTGTAAGGTACCATGAAGGTTTTTGACTGCCCTTCATTCATTGATTTGTGTGTCCAAAATTTCTAGTCCATTTGAGCTTTGAAGGGTGATTGTAAGGATATTGTAGTTTGAATGTGCTGGAAGTCCAAGTGCAAGGCTTGGTTATGGGCATGGAGGATAACAATTGACAGCAATAACATTTATTTCATCTTTCACATTTTGGCTTCGATATGTTGGACTAAGTCTTAGACCTTCAGTGATCATGCCTATGATCTTGATAGCTTACTTTTGTACTTCCTCCACATATTTTCCCAGCTTTCCCCTATCAATCGATATTTAAAGTTAGCATAAGAATTTGGTGCAAGACGAGTGACAAATTTAACCATACGTTGAGCAGAACTCAGTACTTTAGATCGTATATATAAATATGTATGATATACAAGCATGGATAAAACTAAAAATGTGTTTTCAAACTCATAACGTCACTATTATTAGTGGGATCCACCCAAAAATAAGAATATAAATAAAACCCACTGGTACTATGTTTAGAATATAAGAGAAACTGAAGATATGGAACAAGTTGAGAAACCTGGTACGACCAAGTGTTGAAGATAAGGGAAGTTGAAAGATATGGAACGGGTTGAACAACCTCGTACGACCAACGTGTACAACTGTTAACTGCTGAAGAGTTAAAGTCACACTAGGCTACTAAATGTCGATTAGACTGCTATGTCTTGTATTAGTAGTAGTCGACTAGGATAAGTTATAGTTGTAGCCTTGTAGGTAGTGTTATTGTAGTAGTAGTAGTAGTCAACCACTAACTACTCTTGTAAATTTGTATTGTAGTAGAACTCTAAGTATAGCTAACATAGGACTCTACAATCACTCTTATATAAAGAGCATGTACTCAACAATTTTAATCATCAAAACAATCCTTGATTTCTCTTATTCTTTACGTGATATTTCAACATGGTATCAGAGCTCATAAGCTCTTCCACTCGCTAAGTATTGAATCTAAAGTAACCACACGTTCAAACTGTAATGACCCCTCTACCGTTGCTCTTTCCACATCTTCCCTTCATTATCTCATGTTTCATTAAATTTAAGCCAACAAACTATCTCATATGAAGGACACAAATGATGCAGTTGATTCAGGTGATGAGACTAACTTATCTCATTACTAAGAATGAACCAACTAGAGGTAGTTTTTCCACTTGAAAGATTGCTGAGAAAGATGTAGCAGTTGAGAAGGATGCAGAAGAGTGGAAACATTGATGACGGGGAGGAGAAAAATGTGTTGCTAAGGAGTTGAATCTCAGGCACCTTGACAGAAGAAAGTATATACCCGATTGTGGGTTGATCAACTTCCAAGGAGATGTGGAAATTCTTTGAAGCGGCTTATCTTCAAGCACAAAAATATAAGGAGTTTCAACTTAAACAACAATTGTAAAGTATAGGCTAAGAACTAAAAAGATTGATGAATACATTAAAGAATTCGAAGGCATATGTGATGGCCTTCCCGCCATTCACAAACATGTGGATAAAGATAGCAAAGTAATCAATTTTGCCAAAGGTTTAAGTCTCAAATAGAAGACTTCAGTACTATCATTCTAGGTAAGGCACCATATCCCACTCTTTATCAATTTTTTAATGATCTCAGGGGTTTTCATATGAGGGAGGATGAAGAAGAGGTGCCACAACAGAACTATAACATGACATTCTTTGTACAAAAGAGCCGGGAAAGAGAAAACTACTCTCAGAGAAGAGGAAACAACAACTTAAACTCCAGAGGAAGAGGCTTCAAGCCTGCTGGACAAGGAGCACGTTCTCGGAACGACCAATATGGAACAGGGTCTCATAATAATCAAAGTTTCTTAAGTGGAAACAAGAAAAGGAATAGTATTGAGTCATGTCAAATCTGTGGTATGAATAATCATATTGCTCTTAAGCATTTTTAAAGGTGGGACTACTCTTATCAACCTGCAGATGAACTGCCACAAACATTGGTTGTTGTTAATTTACATAATACATATGTTACTGATGATACTTTGTATGTAGACTCAGGAGCAAGTAGTCATATGACAGATAACTCATGTATTCTATTTGATCTTAAACACTACAATGGACCATATAAAATCATTGTTCGAAATGGATCACAAATAGACATAACACATGCTGGGAACACAACTAGATCAAGCCTGAAATTACAAGAAGTTCTTGTAGTTCTTAAGATTAATAAGAATCTACTATCAGTTAGTAAACTTGCAAAGGATCATTGTTGCACTCTTGAATTTGATGAAATTAATTTTTTTTATAAAGGACAAGAAGACAAGGACACTACTGACCTATGGATCTAAGATGAATGAACTTTATTCTTTGAAAGACAACAATCTCTATACTTATATCGTTGCATACGATTGAAACACATCAGACAACATGTGACATACTAGATTAGGCCATCCTAGTTTGAAGTCATTAAAAGTTTTGAGTAATAATAGATGCATCAATGTTAGTAGTTGTAATAAAATGCCCACTGTTTGTTGTAGTTATCAGTTGGGCAAAAGTTGTAAACTTTCATTTGGCTTAAGAAATAAAATTGAGAAGGAACCTTTATTAAAAATTCATTGTGATTATATAATATTTTTAGATGGTCACACAAGGTATACTTAAGTTTATCCATTGAAAAGGAAGTATGAATTTTTTGAAGTATTTGTAAAATTTCAGAAAATGGTGGGAAACTAGTTTTCTTAAGAGATTAAGATATTCTAGTGTGATGGAGGTGGTGAGTTCATCAAAACAAACTTCATTAAATATCTGAAAGATTGTGGTAATGTTAGGCATATTTCATGTCCTAACACACCTAAACAAAATGGAGTTTCAGAAAGAAAACTAGACATATTGTTGAGACTGAATTAACTCTCCTACTTCATGCAAACCTTCCTTTGTTTCTATGGGTTGAGACATTTCTCACTGCAGTTTTTCTTATTAATAGACTATCCTCCTCAGTCCTAAAAGTGATGACTTCATTTGTTAAGTTATATATATGGTGAGTAGCCTAATTACAATAGCCTAAAAGTTTTTGGTTGTATATATCAAGAATAGTAACAAGTTCAGTCTAAAGACCTACCCTTGTGTGTTTATAGGATATAACAACTTGCACAATGCTATCATCCATCAACAAGGAGAGTGTATGTGTTTAGATATGTTGTCTTTGATGAAAATATATTACCTTTTGTGCCTCCAAGTTCAAGTCAAGCTTAGACTAACATTGATGTCTTACCTCATCTTGCTACTTTTGTTGAATTTTTTTCCAAACTGCAGACACATGATGATCCATATTCAGGGGAAGTACAAGTTGATGGTACACAAGCTACTACTAAAAATGTTACTAAAACAAACCTTATACCTCTTGATGATGATATTGATACTGACCCCTCAGATGCATGATCAGATAATGGTCACGAGAAACAAGTTGAAAGAGCAGGTCCAAACAATAATGATGAGACTTAGGTTGTAGGTTCAGGATCAGTTAGTGGTAGTAAGCAACAGGTTGTACGTGCGGGTTTAGTTAGTGGTGGTCCATCAAATCTCACTTTCTCTGTGACTAGTCCACAAGGAATACATTAAGAAGTAGACCTCTCAAGGTGGAATATGACAGAGAACCAACAATTTGAAAATCCTACACTACAACCAGTTGCTTCAGTTGATACACCTCCTACACCACAAGGGCATCATATGATCACCAAACACAAGACTAAGGAACATCGCATGTCACATGTTGCTAATAATAAAGAAGAAAATTTGAGGGAACTAAAAACTACTAAGGAAACCCCAAGGTCACCTCATTGGCTTGCAACCGTGCATTAGGAAATCAATGTTTTACATACCAACAAGACCTAGAAATTGAAGCCTAAATATGCTAGTATAACTTAGTTGGTTCAAAATGGGTGTTCAAGACAAAGTTGAAAGCCAATGGAACAATAGACAGATACAAAGTCAGGCTTGTTGCGAATCATATTTCGTCACGATAGATTTTATATGACGAAAAAAATTCCGTCAATCAGTCATTCCTAAATGTGGATCACTAAAAGAATACAAAGACGATTTCATACGAAATGTAAATTTTTTCATGGAAAGTGAACAATTAGTGAGAAATTATCTATTGTAGCTAATAATTTTGCAGTTAAAGATCACATTTAGCTACAAATTTTTTATGTACGACACAAAATTCATCACTAATTATTCACTTTTCGTGACAAAAATTACATTTCGCATTTAAATGCATGAGCAACATACTTATAGTGACAACACACATAATTTCATAGCAAAGTTCTGTCCACTAAAATTTCCCACCAAAAATAATGTGATGTTATTTATTAAGTATTGTGTTAGTGAAAATTTTAAGTTATCCGTGACACAATATTTTATCGCTAAATAATGTATTCAATTTGTAACAAATTATTATTTGTTTTTAAATTAATTATAATTTTGGACACGAAAAAATTTCATCACAATTTTTTTTATTGCAATAGCAACAAATTAGAGTTTGTAGTTAAATGTTGTAAGCTTTAGCCACAAAATTTATATTTAATTGTGACTTTAGTTTTTGTCACTATTAATATAAGCAATTAGTGACAATCATTTTATTATCTCTAATCAACATGTAACTTAGTGACAACATAATTTATCACAAAATATGCAATATTTAAATAGCGAGGATTTAATATTTGTAGCTGAATAATTTAACTATTGCTACAAAAAAACTTCTAGCTAAATATATGTCTATGCTTGTTTAAATGACAACATGTATAAAAAAAATACGAGAAGCAAAAATTAAACACAAATTTGTTTGAGGGGAAAACATAAATTTAAAGAACCAACAAAAAAAATTCAATAATAAATGACCCATATTTACCAGTGCAACCTACTCGAGTTATCAAAGCCCAACATTCTCTCAGAATGCGAAAAAGAAACATGAAAAACTTAACGATATTGTCACTAATGGAGAAAGTGAAGCTCTAGACTTAATTAGCAATCTTTCAGATGAAGCTTTACACTCAATAATCTCATTTCTTCTAATTAAAGAAGTTGTAGCAACTAGCGTATATCCCAAATGCTGAAGATTTCTTTGGAAATCCCTGTCTTGGCTTTATTTGGATTTATACCAAATCAACAATCTTTGTGCTATAAGTTTCACCATTGTAGGCAATGATCTTTCATCACTCTCTTTTAATGTCAAATTTTTTCACTTACATCACTCCACGAACTTGGGCGTGCTCCGATTACATGCTCCAGTGAATTGAGTTTTTGAAGAATGAAAAAAGATTTGAAGGATTTCACTTTCTTGTAATAGAACCACTATAACGAGTTTGTCCATATGGTTTTTAATATCAAATTCAAGAGAGCAAGTTGTTAGGAGAAGCGTTATACCGAAAGGAAACATATTTCAAGGAAAATTTATTTAATTCGTGGAGTTAAACTAATATGTACTAAAAGATAGTTTACCCGTTTAAAGGTTGTGTCAATGTTAAAACCCTAAAACTCAAAGGTTAATCGCTTATTGGTCGAGAATACTCTAATCGAAATCCTCAATGATTGTGAATTGTTGGAGAAACTGACCCTTCACCATTGTTCCTATATGTCGATTAATGTGAGTATTAATCGAATCTCAAGTTGCTAGAGATTTCTCATATGCTTGAACAAAAAATTTGCCTAATTTATGACAGCCTAGATAAATTGGTGTTTTTAGATATCTAGGCTTCCAGAAATTAGGCAAATTTTTCGTTCATGCATTTGAGAAATCTTTAATAACTTGTGTTTCTAGTGACGAATGCTCACATCGATTGACATGTAGGTACAATGACAAAGGGTTAATTTCTCCAACTCCTTGTAATTTTTGAGGATTTCAACTAGGGTATTCTTTCCCATTAATCAAGCTCTGAATTTTAGGGGTCTTAACATCAATACAACCTTTAAAGGGTAGACCATCTATTAGCACGTATTCATTCAACTCCACAAATGGAAGAAATCTCCCTTCGAATATATTTCCTTTTGGTCTAACGCCTTTTCGAACAACTTTCTCTCCTGAATTCGATACAAAAAAACATCCGGACAAACTTGTTATAGTGGTCCTATCACCAGAAAGTGAAATTCCTTCAAGTTTTATTTTTTTCATTTTTCAAAATCTCAATTCATCAGATCATGTAATTGGAGAACCGACAAGTACGTGGGGAGTGATGCAAGTGAAAAAAAAATTGACATTTAAAGAGAGTGATGAAAAAATCTTGTCTACAATGGCGAGACTTCTAGCACGGTGATTGTTGATTTGGTGTAGATCTAGAAAAGTCAAGACAAGAATTTCCAAAGGAATCTCCAGCGTTTGGAATATACGCTAGTTTCTACAACTTCTTAATTTAGTCGGAAGAAATGAGATTTTTTAGTGTAAAACTTCATGAGGATGTATGTTAATCAAGTCTAGAGCTTTGATTTTTCGATAAATGGTGATATCGTTAAGCTATTGATGTTTTCCCTTTTGCATTTTGAGAGAATACTAGGCTATGAAGACGAAATCAAGACAACTTTTATGCACTTTTATAATGTATCAGTAAAATAAAAAAAATGGTAAGCATTTATTTTTAGGCTAAAATAAGTTAAATAATAAATTTAAGATCATATTTTGAAATTTTGTCTCAAAATATTTGTTTGACCATATATTTTAAGTATATTTTAAATTTTGTCTTTAAAAAATTTCAAATTTAAAAAGTTGGTCCAAGTATTTAGACAAATTCATTTTTACTCACAAAGATTATTTTTTTTCAAATGCTCCCTCTGTCCACTTTTACTATTTTATTAATATGAGAATAAGTGCAACTTATAATACTTTTCATGTACGAAGTTTTCGAATATTTGTATTATAATTTTAAAATATTATGTCAATCTAATCTAATTTATCTTTAAAGATTAGTTAAACTGACTTTCGAAAAGCAGACATGACAACTATAATACGAGGCATATGAGTATAAAGTGATAGTAAGAATGACCTATGTAATCCACTATCACCCAAAAAATCAAACTCTATCTAACGTAAAGTTAGCAAAGTACAATAAACCTTTAGAAAAAACCTAATGCAATCGGTGTATATAAGCTTTTATACAATCAATGAAGGACAAACGTATTCTCTCTAACAATAAATAATTTCACATATTTGAAAGCTCAACTTGAAAATTAAAAATTGAGTAGAGAGTCTGTCTAAATGACCTTGGTGGATAGAGTTATTCATTGGTGACAAGGGTGGAGCCAGCTTTCTGTTAGGGGATTCATCCGAATCCCCTTCGATGGAAAATATTACTATTTATATATGGTTAAAATGATTTTTAATGTATATATAATAGATGTCGAACCCCCATTGATTAGTTCGCATGTTCAGTTCTTCAGATTTGAACCCCCACTACTAAAAAAACAGTGAATACCGACCTACAAATACCGACCTTCGGAGGTCGGTATTCCCTGAAATACCGACCTAAAACCGACATCCCAACTTAGGTCGGAAAAAGCTTGGTCGCTATTCAATACCGACCTCTGGAGGTCGGTATTTACTGACCTCTCGAGGTCAGTTTTTATTTTATGTCGGAAAATTCATATATTATTATTTCCGACTTCCTGAGGTCAGAATTGGAATACCGACATCCGGAGGTCAGTATTTTTATTTTTGTAATGTTGAAATTCTG
>JAJOOO010026725.1:0-30402 GCA_029582685.1 Solanum piurae
TATTATTAGGGACAACCTTAATTTGACAAAAATGGATGTTGGTAACGCTGGGGTTGCTTCCGTTTCGGGAAGTATTTTGTCTAGGCTAGCTATGGGTGCGGTTTGTGATTTGTTGGGTCCGAGGTATGGGTGCGCTTTTCTTATCATGTTGTCAGCCCCAACTGTTTTTTGTATGTCGTTTGTTTCGTCCGCTGGTGGCTACGTAGCTGTCCGGTTCATGATTGGGTTTTCACTGGCGACATTTGTGTCGTGTCAATATTGGATGAGTACTATGTTTAATAGTAAGATTATAGGGCTAGTGAACGGAACAGCTGCTGGATGGGGTAATATGGGTGGCGGTGCAACTCAACTCATTATGCCACTTCTTTATGATATAATTCGAAGGGCGGGTGCTACTCCGTTCACTGCTTGGAGAATTGCATTTTTTATTCCTGGATGGCTTCATGTGGTCATGGGTATTTTAGTGTTGACTCTTGGCCAAGATTTACCTGATGGAAATCGTAGCGATTTACAGAAGACGGGTACTGTTACTAAAGATAAATTCGGTAACGTAAGTGCCAAGAAGAATTAATTACAACGCTTGTCGATGTGTTTAATACGTATTTTGCTAATATATATGGTGTTTGTTAATTTCAGATATTGTGGTATGCTGCAACAAACTACAGGACATGGATCTTTGTCCTTCTCTATGGATACTCTATGGGAGTTGAACTGTCTACGGACAACGTGATTGCTGAGTATTTCTTCGACAGGTTTGATCTAAAGCTTCAGACAGCGGGGATCATTGCAGCGACATTTGGTATGGCTAACCTTTTAGCTCGACCATTTGGAGGATTTTCTTCTGATTATGCAGCCAAGAAATTCGGTATGAGAGGGAGACTTTGGGTTTTATGGATTTTACAAACACTTGGAGGAGTATTTTGTGTTCTCTTGGGTCGTTCAAATTCCCTACCACTTGCTGTAACATTCATGATCCTTTTCTCAATCGGAGCTCAAGCTGCTTGTGGTGCAACTTTCGGTATTATTCCCTTCATTTCTCGACGATCATTAGGAATTATTTCTGGAATGACCGGTGCTGGTGGAAATTTCGGTTCTGGATTGACACAATTGTTGTTTTTCACGAGCTCAAAGTACTCAACAGCGACAGGGTTAACTTACATGGGACTGATGATCATAGGATGCACTCTTCCTGTTACATTTTGTCATTTCCCACAATGGGGAAGCATGTTTTTCCCACCAACTAAAGATCCTGTTAAGGGAAGCGAAGAACATTATTATACTTCCGAGTACACCGACGCAGAGAGGCAAAAAGGTATGCACCAAAATGCCTTGAAATTCGCCGAAAATAGCCGATCGGAGCGTGGCAAGCGTGTGGGATCCGCACCTACTCCACCAAATTTGACGCCAAATCGTGTCTGATCGGATTGATTATCGTCAATCTTTGATTCAATTGAAGGTTCAATGAGCTGAGTCGTTTCAATAAGCAAAATATGTCCAATTTTTATTTTTTTTGTTTTTCTTAAATGATGTTGCTTGTCGATACGCTGGAATCTACTAAGGTGTATGTGGTTTTAAATTGACGTATATAGATATATATATATATATATATATATGTATTACACATTGTGATGTTTCCTATTGTGTGTTTAAAAGAATATTCTAGGGCCAATGGCCTTTGTTTTAAAGAGTTCAGATTCAGAAGTGTATTATAGTTGTAATTAAAACTTTGACTTCTACGATGGGGCCTGATTTTATTCCAGTTGGTTTATAATAGGACGTAAATTGTTTTTCTTCGTCTAGTGGCTAATTTAAATTGATATGAAAGATTCATACCATTTATAGTTTATAATTAGCAGCAGTTTGTACAGGGATATGGAAAATATTAGTTGGCTTAGAGTGAAATCGAAAATTAAGTGTAATATAATTGACAATTCAACTCACGTTAACTCGTAAAGTATTGATAACTCAAGTAGGAGTAAAAAAATAATGCATTTTAGTGAACTTAGAGTGAATTATGTTTCTCTTTTCCCTGGGAAAAAAGAGTCAATTTAAATTTTTAGATTGAAAGATATTTGACTTGATATCAAATTTTACTGTATCAACACAAGGACAATCTGTTTTTTTTTTTATTTTATTATTATTAATATTTATTACTAGTTTTCTAGATTATTTTTCTACATTTTTTGAAATACTAAAAATTATAGTTATTAAGTATAATTAAAAATATATTTTATTTAGTATCTTTTTAAAAGAAAGTGCATGAATAATTGAAAGTAAAAAGAGGGACAATTTAAGTCATTGTGGGTACAGCTTTTAAGTCCCAAGCTGTGGGAAAGTTGACTTGGCTCATTACATCAGCATTACTTGATAAATTAACTTAATTTTATTAGGCAACTTGAGATATAAAAAAAATATCTATACATATTTTTATACTCATTATTTATACCAAATCAAAAAAATACATATTATATGCCTTTCATAGACATATTCATATTCAACCAATAATTAAGTGTAATATGTTACTAACTTTAAATTTTAACTAATAAAATTTAATTAGTTAATTTAACATAAACACAAAATATGGAAATTATGTATGCGTCAGGCTTCCCTAGTAGCTAGGTGAGAAAAACGTCACGAAGTGGACATGCAAATAATTGGTTTATTTCATTATTTTATTTTATTTTAAAAATAATAGTAACTTTAAGCATAAATGTATTTTCAAAGGGATGGACATAATTATCAAAAAATTGAAAAAACAAATTGAACTGAATCAATTGCTCATATCCAGATCGATCCGCTCGTCGATTAGTCCTTCTTGGGTTTCCATCCGGACCATCAATTGTTGAGAATTAACACTAGACTATCATTATTTCACCAAACAAAAGAATCGCAATACCAACCTCCTTTATGAACTTTGTTCTTAATAATTACTATTGGTTTGGTTTCTATGTACGTAGGTAACAGTAAATTGTGTGAGAATATATAGGTTAAATTCATTACTACATATCAATAAATTTATATTCTTTTTCACCTGTACTTTACCTATAAAATAGTAGTAGTACTAATATTTTCTTACATGTTAATAGGCTGGGTCTGCAATCCAAACTTGTCAAGAATATTCAGCTCCCAAACACTCAAAGCCATTCATTTAACTGAATTCAGTATTTTAGACACGACTATATATTATATAGATATATGTGGTCCGCAAAGAATACTAATATATATATCCTAAATCCGTTAGTTTGAAAGTAGAAAAGATTTAGTGGTAAAAACTTTAACGATTGAATTCCTTAAATTTCAATTTGGGAAGATATAACAAGAAGTTGGTACAGTAATTTCAGTATCTCCAATTCATTGAACTTGAAATTGCAATTGCATTAATACAGATAGAATCCAAATCACTTGGTCTGTCCTTTAATATCTACTCTCCCTATCCCTTTTTATATGTCTAATTTTTTCTTTTTACTTGTACCTTTTTGATAAATTAAGAACGGACAAATTTTTTTTACCTATTATACCCTCAATTTATTAATAATATTTTTGAAAAATGTAGTAAGTAAAGATATTTGAGATCCTATCAATTAATAAAGGTAAAATAGTAAACTCACTATAGCAATCATATTTTTTTTAATAGATGAGTCAAATTAAAACTTCACGAGTAAAAAGAGATAAAGGGAGATATATGCCTTTATTATTTCTCCTACAAATTAAACCACTACATTTGAAGCCCTTCAACTACTTTTCCTAGCATTGATCTCTCATAAAACTGAATGAATATAAATAGAATGTAATTTGCTGGTACACTTCTCTAAATTCTAACCACTTGATATCATACATAAAAAATCTAATCTTACAAGTTGAAAAAAGAGAAAAAGAGAGAGAGATAATTGTTCAGCTAGAGAGACTAGTAGAACAATAAATTGTAAGCATTTACTTTCATCTAAATCTTATAGCAACAAATTTCTCATAATAATAATAATAATAATATAATAGACATAGTTTACCCAACAGCTGGTGCATCAATTAAGGTAGCAGCGGCCTTATGTATCCGCGGTCTTCATAAAATTGGTGATAGGTACGGAGTAAGAACATTAGATCCGTAAGGGTGGTTGAGTTGTGTAACATGTGGTATCCAATAAAGGTGGTTATAGTTCGATTTCCTCAATACTTTTTTTAGTCGAGCTCGCCACACTATGTTTACCTAGTGCAATTTATATTTCTCGTGTGGTAATTTGTGAGCTATTATATATGAGAGGGTTTACACACCCCAAGAATAACAGTTGTGGATTACAGGTTCGAAGAAAATATATAAAATATTCAAGAAATTGATCGAAATACACATAGGTAACATTGAAATCAGATTGATAGATTGTAGTTGTAATAATAATGGAAAACACATGAACGTGACAGATCATTAGATATGGTAATGTAGGAAATAGGTGACACTCAATCTATTTGTGTTGCTGACTAGGTTTTTACTTTTTAGTATGGTATCACGGATATATAGTCAATTATGGACCTCGATATATATATAAGAGAAAAGACATAAAGTGACACATGAAGTTGTCCCAAATTTTCAAAAAGACACCTTAATTATGCGGGTGTCCTATTATCCCACAAAAATATTATATACCTTTATAAACAGAGCATTTTGAACCATTTTCACAATGCTTACATATGTATCAAATGACTTCTAATTAATTTCAGAAATGGCCAGAGGGAGAGTGTTGGTTTTTTCTGTTAAAACCTTCAACCAAAGGCTCTCTTGAAATTTTGGGGAAGATGGTGCATTTAAAAATGAATTAATTAATTAATGGACAAAATAACTGAAATGTGTCACTTTTTAATTAGTTTTTGGAAGTAAAGTGATTCACGCATTGTCATCAGCGTGTTCACAAACAGGGAGAAAATTGATCAAAATGGTCTATTTACAAAGATATTTAACTTTTGTGGGGTAATAGGACACTTGCATAGTTAAGGTATTTTTTTGAAAATTCGAGACAACTTCAGATGTTACTTTATGTCTTTTCTCTTTAAAAACCATATTTCTAACTCCATAAATTAAAAATAGATCGTAGCAATTAAGAAGGGCGATCCATCGGTCCCAAATATACTTTATTTAATATACATACTTTTAATGAAAAATGAATAAGGTGCGTCGAAATATTAAATGATGGAAGTGAAGCAACAACGAAGACGTACTAAAGATTCATAGAGAAAGTAAAAATGTATTAATGTGAGAAATTAAGGAAGAGAGAAGTTCATGATTTTATACTAGCAATTAATGCCCAACAATCACGGGCCACCATATAAAAATAATGAGTCCACTCAGTAGCGGACCCAGGATTGTTATTGAGGGGTGTCAATAGTTATAGTAAAAAATATAATTGTGAGGATAGTATGACTAGAACCCATGACTTCAATGAATTTTCACAACACTTGAACCACCAGACTAAATATTTAACTTGTGTCAAGAGGTGTCAATGCTTACATATGTATTTACTAAATCAAAATTTAACCTCGTAATTTTCCGACGAAGGGGTGTCAAGTGGTAAAGGTGGGTACACCACTGAGTCCACTAACCCGAGATATTTTGTACACCAGACTATTTTTTTCCATGCGTTACGAGTATACAAAATTAAAACTTTTTGGTTGCATGGTTTGTACTGTCTGTACTCTGCTTGCAATGAGCTGTGTACAAATCTTTATATCTGCCGCCTCTACTCCTCACGAGCCTATTTATAGTTTCACTTGTTATAAACCACACATCATAGTTTCCACATACACATAGTTTTACAGATACTCCACACAAGAGAACTTTCTTAAAATGACAAATGCAGCTTCCAATAAAAATATTTTCCTTATACTATATGTTTTTTGCCTTGTTTTGCTTTCTTCTTTTATAAATGAAGCTGTGGGAGTCCGTCAATTATCTGAAGAATACATGATATTGAAGCCCGAGTTGATGAATCGTCACAATAAACGTCCTTTTTTTCATGGGAAGGAAATCAAGAATTGCTTACCAAAAGGGTTCAGACATGCATCTGGTCCAAGTAAATATGTGAACAACCATATATTTAGTGAACTTGGAATTGGATGTTCACAAGATAAGCATTTCAAACAACCTTAATTAGCCCAGCAATGTTGTTATGAGAATAACTGATGAACTAATTTATACGAATAAGTGGTATTATTCTTTTTATCTAGTATAATAATTCATGTTTTGTTTTATTAAATTGACTATAGTGGAGTTCAATTTATACTTCTGTATTTTACGTTACTGGATATTTTGCTACTTATCAAGAAAGAAAGACGAAAAACTTACATTATGCACTCTGTTTCTGTGTTTGTTATAGTAGGTTAACTTGCATGTACAAGTCTTACACAGAGTAAACTGTGAATTTCTTTTCTAAGGTTTCGATTGTTACTAACATTAGACTTACTAATTAGAAACATGTAGACAGATTATAAGTTGTTAGGAAGATTTCATTTGGAGTTGAAACATTATAGGAGTAATCTTACGTAATTTGGCAGAAACAGGGTCGAACATAATTTCTGACATTTTCAACTCAATATGATTTCTTAAAGTATCGTGTTCAATGCTAAACCTCAAACATGAAATTCTGCATGCATTTTTTGGAAGGTTAGTAAGGGTAGAGATCACACGTAACCAAGTTACATAATTTGTCTATTTGTTCTCAAACATACACCAAGTTATTTCATCAAAACTTCCCCTGCAATTAGACTAACCAAGGGAATATTGAATTAGATGCTCATTTACAGAAACTGTAGCAATTTCAAGTGAATTAGCACCTAATATACAAAAAGCAGATTAGAGCCTGGTAACAAGAAAGCGATTCATCAAAAGGGGAAAGGTGAAGAAGAGAATAAATAACCAAGGTCCACTGTATTAGCGAAGCTATTGAGGTTTCTTTAAAATGTCACAGAACACCTCAAGATAACAACAACATTAAAGAGTGGGCAAAATAAACCAACAGTTGGGCGAGTAGCGTTGCAGATTCCAGAAACAAAGTAATAGTTCAAAGACATTTTTGTTTAGGAAACTCTATAGCAACAACGGAAAAGAAAAATGTCGCAGCAAAATAACAGGATAGTCCATAACTTTAGCTATACAAGTCATCATCATCAGCTCCAGCATTAGAAGTTGTGAAGGGGTCAGATGCAGCAGCCCCACCACTGGTCTCAGAAAACCGAAATTCAGTTCCAAAACCTCGAGATTGCTGTAAGGTCTGAGCAAATGCCTGGTATTTACGAATATCGGCATCACTCACACTTCGTCGTGCATACTTCATGGACTCCTCAAAATGAGCAGGCTTGATCTCTGATATCTCATCATCAGCATCCTCATCCATAGAATCAGGATTCTCTGCTCGCCTCTTTTCCTTTTCTATATCCTGTAACAAGAACGCCATTTGACAAGTATTAAGATGTTAACCATGCCCATTTAACTTAATTTTGAAAAAAGAAAGGTTAGCAACCCTTGCAAACATTGACATAAGAGACCAGCTAGCAAGTTAACATGGAGTTTAAAGCAAGAGATGCACAGCACATAGCTGTTTTCCAAGAAACGGAGAGGAGATAAACACTTGAATTCAGATATTTATTTTGGCAACCATCAAACTGAAGACGACAAAAACCATTAACAAAGTACCGAAGAGCACCATTATTTCAATATTTCAGCACAGATGATGACACAAAAGCAACTAAAACATTGTCCAATATAAGTATCAGCAGCGGCAGATCCATCTTATCTTAGCAGCAGCATGTGTTGGTGCATACGCATACACAAGCACACAGAGTATGAATATATTTTTGATATAACTTTATACTAAGTCCACACTCACTGCAACAAGGTGGAGTGATACTTTCACTCACTAGTTTAGAGTCTTTAAGAACCCAGTATCAGTAGATGTACAACAGTAAACAACACAGATAAAAAACTGTAAGAACAAAGACAGATGATGTGCCTCAAAGACTAAAAAAACAAAACCAAATTTAGAAAATTAAGAGCAGGAGGACTTACTTTCTCAATGTTCTCTCTTATGGCATATTTGCATGCCCGTTGACAGATCTCAGTGATATCAGCTCCACTAAATCCCTGAGTATACTTGGCAAGAGCTCTCAAATCAATATCTTTTGATAGGGGAGATTTTCTAAGACATGCCTTGAAAATCTGATGGCGTGAGTCTTCATCTGGCAGTGGGATATAAATTAACTGGTCAAGTCGACCAGGTCGCAGAAGTGCAGGGTCAATAATATCAGGCCTGTTTGTGGCCCCAATAATAAAAACAGTTTTCTTTGCATTCATGCCATCCATTTCAGTCAGAAGTTGGTTCAGAACCCGATCAGCTGCTCCACCAGCATCACCACTACTGCTTCCCCTCTGCAAAAAAAAGCAACAATCTTTGTAAGCAGTGATACACGGATAACTACTTTTTTCCTGTTTTCCCTCCTTTTTACAGATTTATCTAATTGATTGCCTAATTAGGAAATATGTGCTGTCTAAGTCCACATAATCCGTCAAAGAGTTCCTGTGTTTGCTTACAACAAGCAATTTGGTAAACTTGAAAACTATCTTACCTGAGTGGCAATAGAGTCGAGCTCATCAAAGAAGAGGACACAGGGTGCAGATTGTCTAGCCTTGTCAAAAATTTCACGGACATTGGCCTCACTCTCTCCAAACCACATGGTAAGCAGCTCAGGTCCTTTGATACTAATGAAATTGGCTTGACACTCATTTGCAATTGCCTTGGCAAGAAGAGTTTTCCCACATCCTGGAGGACCATAGAAAAGAACACCTTTTGAAGGTGACATACCAAATTTCTCGAACTTCTCCGGATGCTCCACTGGGTATTGAACAGTCTACATAATATGAAACAAGAACAATGATGAAACCCTCCTAAGACAGAACTTAATGGCATATATGAATGCATCAAGACCAAGTTATTGACTTCAATTACCTCTTGAAGCTCTCTTTTGACATTTTCAAGACCTCCAATATCTTCCCATGAGACATTAGGCACTTCAACAACCTGCACATAATTTTCACGGAAGAACCCAATAAATTTGTGAACTTAAAACAACACAACCCATCTATTCCATCCATAAACCCCATACAGACAAAAGGACAGGATTATCATAAGCAACAAGAACATTGCACATGATCAGGTAGCAAGCTACATTACATAACTGGGTCGTAATAGGCTACTTACTGTTTCACGCAATGCAGATGGATTGCTTGTTCCTAGAGCAGTTTGGAAGTGCTCATTTGTGACAGCCATTGAATTCAATATTTCAGCATCAATGGAATCATCTTCCAGATCAATGACATCCATTTTCTCTCTAATGCACTGAAGTGCAGCTTCAGTGCAAAGAGCAGCAAGATCTGCACCGACATAACCATGTGTATCTTTTGATATTCTTTCCAAATCAACCTGCAGAATCAAATACTCGCCATTATGCCACAACGACAATTTGATCCCGAAAAAGAAGAAGGAAATTCAATAAGTTGGCTTACTTCTTCTGCAAGCTTCATATTCTTGGTATGAATACGAAGAACTTCAAGACGTCCAATTTCATCAGGAACACCAATGTCAATTTCCCTATCAAACCTACCAAACCTTCTGAGAGCAGGATCAATGCTATTAGGACGATTGGTAGCTCCCATAACTATGACATGAGCACGAGATTTCAGTCCATCCATCAGAGTCAGGAGCTGTGAAACAATCCTTCTCTCAACTTCACCATGTGTCTTCTCTCGCTTGGGAGCAATTGAATCAATCTCATCAATGAATATAATAGATGGAGCATTTTTCTCTGCCTCTTCGAATGCCTTCCTGAGATTGCTTTCACTCTCACCAGCCAATTTGGACATGATTTCTGGTCCATTAATGCAAAAGAAAAATGCACCTGTTTCATTAGCCACTGCTCTGGCTATCAGGGTCTTCCCAGAACCAGGGGGTCCATAAAGTAAAATCCCCTTTGGTGGTTTCACACCAATGGATTTGAAAAGTTGAGGATGCCTCAATGGTAATTCCACCAGTTCACGAATCTGAGCCATCTGTTTTCTCACACCACCAACGTCATCATAGCCAACTTCGTCCAGTCTCTCCTCGTCCTCCCTTTTAACAGGCTCCCCCTCACAAAAGATTTCAGTGTCTGGAGCAACAACACAATACTCCCCTGGGTCAGTCTCAATGACTTTGAATTCCACACTTCTCATCCCTCCTCTAACAAGGAAATTGTCTCCTTTCCTCAAAGGACGATATGCTTCCAAAAAGTAAGCTGCAAAAAGGAATATGCTTAAAATTGAGGCCAACACAGACAGCGCTTACAGATAAGGTGGATACAAATTCACTAACAAAGATGACAACCTTCACCTCTAATTTTCACTGCCAATTGACAAAATCAAAGAGTAGAATGTACAAAATCAAGGAAAGACCGTGAATTGGAGATAATTTAATAAATACTGGAGAATCCCAAAACAGATGCACAATAACAACTGCTGCAACTCCACATTCTCCAAAAAAACACCTAGAATTCTCCTGGACTATCATCTCAAAGGTTGTACTATCAACAGAAGGAACAAGACAGAAATTATAGTTCTATAAGATACAAACTTAAAATCGCACCATGGCCCATCAATAACGAGTTTCCCAAGTACAACAATATACCCAGAGTAATCAAGTTGTTTGATGGAAAAATCAAATTATTGATATTCAACTTGTCCAAAACCAGTTGAATTGCATTGCGCACAAATTATCTAACTAAAGTCCGCACTAACAGATGGTGTCTCCTTTTGACGGTACCACTGAAAGAACAATTACCTTCAAGAGCTATTAGGTTTTAAATATACATACTGTGAAGCAAGGATACCGAATTCTGTTGATAGCATTATGGTGCCAGATACCAATTAGGCACCCGGGCTTGTCTCCTTAATTCAGGGAGCTCTGAATTTAAATCTAATCACAGTGAACAAAAACTAAAACCAGACAAAGAGAGTATGATATTGTTTGTGATTGTGAAAATCAAATATCAATGATATTGACAGTCTTTTTTCATTATCACTACTACCCTGTTCCTTCAACACACCCTTATTAATTTTTAAATTTGATGAAAAGTTCAATGAATTGGAAATTCCTATACCACAACAGTACAGAGAATAAAGCCTTGTAATTGCCAAACTGAAAACCATGCTTGAGCTATTCAATTGGAAAGAAATTGCATGTGTCAGTACACTTACGTTTCAGAAACGCATCAAACAAATCCCCAGTGAGACCTTCTATTGTATCATCTATAGGAAGTATGTGGACACGCTTCCCATACTTAACATCTGGGCATTGGTGCACAGACACAACATCTCCAAGACGGACCCTCAAATTTGAACGGACAACCTTGTTCATCCTAATCTTCGGCTCATCGCATGTTTCATCAGCAAGTGCAATGACAACTGTATCCTTCCTTTTCTTTCCCTGGATTAAAATGCAGCACAAAACTATTGAGTCAATTGGATGAACAGGCAGACAAACATGCAAACAGATTCAGAAAGGTAACCTCATTTAAATAGTTGTTAAAATTAAGCCATACGCACCGTGAGAAAATTACAACATTGTTTTTAAAAGTAAAAAAAGCACAAAAAGAAAATGCAACAAGATCAGTGGGCCACTGGGGGTTGAAGTGACAAGTAAAGCACATGCTTTCTTTAAAGTGAAGCACACAATTTTCTGATAAATTAAAAGTAGCATGCCAAGCCAGCGACACACACACTTGTATGAATGCAGTAAGTTATAATCAAATTTCAATTGAAGTAACTAATTATAACATCCAACATACAATAGTTCACAATATTAATTTAACTCCTCATTACTGAGACTCAAAGAACCAACTGTTTCTCATTGGAATCATATAGTGCGTCTTTGATTGAGCCCACGCTTATTTAAAGTGAGAGCATAACTACGCCATATCTCATGACTTCAAACAGTATTGTCGAAGTGGTATATGTCTACTATGATTCTGAGAGTCTTTTCTTTTTATGTAGTGAGTAAATTCATTACTATGATTCAGAACGTCTTTTCCATGATTATGTAATATAGCCAATTACAATTGACATATAGACTCTATTGGCATCTGCTCATCAAGGATCAACAGAGTATAATTCAATGACACAGCATAAGCTAGGAACACAGATAATCCCCACCAGTGACTAGAACAAGCATGAATAATTTGTCTCTTTCTTGACGGATCATCTTAGTTATTGATTTCCCCTTGAAGCAGAAAACCAAGTTCAAAAGAATACCTCTACAGCTTGTGACCATCTATAAATAATAAGTTGCTTTTCAGTTTAAACAAATATATGTCACAGCTATAACCCATAAAATTGTCGGTCCCATCATCAAACAAGCAGAGAACAAACACCGCACTGTCACAAAGTCACCACCTCAAAACGTAGAAACACTAATATCCTAATGTCTCAAATCTATTGGCAAGTGTAAGACTACTTAATCCACCAGATTCACCTAAGCGACGAAAAAAAATCAACTACTAGCAAAGTGATCTTCACTGTAAACCTTATGCAATCAGATTATCCACATCGAAACCCTAAAACACGAGATTTAGGCGAAAACCCCAAAAAGTAGGATAATTAGAAAACCTTGATGAGAATTGTATCTCCACGGAAGAGCTGAAGCTTCTCCATAGTAGCAGGGTGCAGTGCAACAACAGAGTTATCATCGTTGACCGCCTCATCAACAACAAGCCGATTAGGAGACTTCTTCCTCTCCAAAATCGCGGTAGAGAAATCCTTCTTCGCACCTTTTCTGAAAACAAAAAAGAAAGTAAGAATCAGTAATCACAATACAATACAATACAAATCTCAGAACTTTCTAGAAGCGATTTCCAGAGTTGAAACAACTCAGTAGATCAACCGATCGAGAGGAGAGAGAACTTACGAGTCAGATGACTCCGCCTGGTTAGTCATCTTCAGAGATCTAGATTAGGGTAGAGCAGCCGAGAGAAACTGGAGTTTTGCTGGAGAAGAGAACAATGAGTGCAAGAAAGGGATATGGAAGAAGTGAATTACCAATTTATTAAACGGAACACGATAAAAATTAAATACGAACTGGCGTTCTATCTGTATTTTCCTGCTTTTGGACGATTTTTATAATGTAGGTAATAGGTGTATTCCGTATTTCGGTAGGTTAAAAAAAAGTGTTATTTGGACAATTTGGTTTTCTAAGTAAACAAAGAAAAGGAGATCAAATATACATCATGAACCCACTATTTTGATATTTTACTTGAAAATTGATAATATTTACAAAACTTGTGATCAAATATTATTGGGATTTATATAAAAGTAATCCTGATTTGATTATATTTCTTTTGAGTGAAGGATCTATCAATGTAACATATTTATTAATTAAGGTAGGTAAGGTTCATGTACAAGGTAGAGCTAGCAAGAGCATAGAGATTTATCAAAATTTCATTCGGCAGAAAATACATTATTTATATATATATATATGTTGAACTCATTTGATTATTTTTTTATGTTTCTTCATATTTTTAACCTCGATACTTATTAGACTTCTATGTTGTTGTAATGTTATCTTCTATATTACGAATTCATGCAAATAAATTTATGAAATTTGACCTTCGTCAAAGTATACTAATTGTAAAGTGACGATAAACTTCTATCCTCGAAGTGATTTACAGAACAATAACTATTTTTTTTTTCTAAAAATGAAGTGGAAGAAAGGTCTCAATTATTTGCATATTCCCTACATTGCCATGTCTGCCCATCAGAGACCCATGATATCCTATGAATGTGAACAGAAATTCCAGAATTTTTAACCAGATAAATATGGCAATTAACCAATAACACCTACTATAATATAAAGAACTTTTATTTATACTAGTAATATATGGTAGATAATTGAAATTCACTGAAAAAGAATCACCTAACAAATGAACACATGGAAAAAGACAATGAGAGAAAAGGATATTTTGACAATATATATATTGGACTATTATGCATTTATTTGAGTTGCATCTAGACGTGATATAGCAGATGAAACTATTCCTTTCTTAATTAAAAGTTTGGGATTCGAGCTTTAAATATAGAAAAATCTTTGATAGAAAGCGTTTCCCCCTAAATAAGGCTCTACGTGACACAAATTTAAAATAATCGAGCTCCAATATACACAGTGAACACCAAACACCGAATTAAAAAAAATATGGTACTCCACTAATTATAACTTCCCGAATTGGTAAACTAAAAATAAAGTGCCACTATCCATCTCTAGTTATGATTTTTCTGGTTGTCTTACTTGTATTATACTAACACTTAGCACCAACTCAACATTCAAATAGTAATTGAATTTTGAATATGTTTTATGGAAATTGTTTTTGTAAGTTACATATAATTTTACTTTTCTTTTATTTTGTGTCATTAAATAAAAAATTTATATATGAAAAAAAATCCTAAAAATACTATTTTCTTCGATTTAATTTAATAGTTTTCACCTATTGTCCCACCTAGAAGTAATATAAAATATTCCCTTGTTTACTTTCATGTATATTTATTTTAAATTTTACACGTTTTTTAAGAAATAATTATATTTTCTTCGAAGGTTAAAAGCTAAAGTCGATGATCAAATTGAATTTATTTATTTTTATACCAGAAACTGAAAATCTATTAATAGTGCACTGTGTACAAGTTCAATTGTCGCCATCTCTCTTTTTTCTTGAAAGAATAAAAAAAAAGGTTATTAAAAAGAAAAATTCTTAATTGGACCAAATATATATTGTGTAGAAATAGCACCGCATTTTTTTGTTTTCGGGTCAAAAAGGATCCATCAATCTCATAATTGTACTCAACACTTCAGTCTCACTCTTCCTTGTTACTTGGTGCTGTTTTCCACTGCCACCCTTCATCATTTGTTGCGATTTCGATCCAGGTTCGTGCTTTCTGCTCTCCATCTTCATTATTTGTTCAACAACTTCACTTGTTTTTATTTTTTTGGACTTACTATCTTGAAGTTCGAGCCTACTTGCAGCTTTTTGGAGTTTATCGTATGAAGTTTTAAGCTTTTTTTTTTCAGTAGTTCAATGGTGCTTGTTAGCATTTGCAGTGCTTAAGCTTTTTTTATTTTTCTTGTGTGCTTCTGTATTTTCGCTTTTGGGGTTAACGGGTTTTATGGAGTTAAGTGAGTTCAGTGTTCTGTTTGTGAAAGGTGTTTGTTAGAGCTGAAAAGTTGTGTGCTTTAAGTTCTCTGAAGTTCCCAAATGAACAAAATTATGCTTTGAGTTGCTAGACAGAAAAAGAGAAAAAGGGGTTCTTTAATACGAATGTTTTCATGTATGTAGGATTTATTTATGTAGGTCATCAGCTTCTGATAGACAGTACTTGTTTTTATTTTTCTAAACTCGGCCTATGCGAGTTTCATCAAAGCATAGGAAAGGAGGAGGATTGCCGCAGGATCTGGCTAACCTAAAAATAGGGTGACTGCCAGCCTATAGCAGATCCCAACTAACGTGGGTTTGAGTTGTAGTTGATTGATTGATTAATATATTTTGATCCTTTGCAACTATAGTTGGTGCTGAAGGCTCAAAAGGAGAATTTGTCCCGGTGCTTAAAATTTTGTGAATTTCTTTTAAATGTATTGTCTTTTGTTGTTCTTTTCATAACGAGCTATATGTGGTGCTTGTTAATTATTGCTGTTTTTACAGTGTTGGAAAACCTTTTATAAACTGGTGAAGTTGGTCTAAGGAGGAATCAGTTATGATATATTGATTTCCTTGTGAACCTTCAGTTCAGAGTTCCATTCTGGAGTAGTTAAACAGAATTGGAGAATTCCAAAGAATGGAAGAAATACAATCCCAATCAGATCATTATAGGTCACCATCTTCTTCAGTGAGTAGTCCAGCTAATAGGGTGCCATCAAGTAACTTCTTCTACTCGAGGAAACCTGGCGCACTTAGACAACCAATTTCATTTGAAGATTCACCTGTTTGGGATGAGACAGATATAGAGGTCAGAGTGGATGAAGGAGGTGATTCTATTAATGCTGCGACTACACCACCCTCCCCTTCTCTGTCAAAGATCAATAGTGGTTCCTTGCCATCTCCTTCTTTAATAGAGAGGGAAGTTGTTACAAGGAAGATTGCAGGAGCTTCTATTGCATGGAAGGACTTGACTGTAACTATAAAGGGAAAAAGAAAATATTCTGATAAGGTGGTCAAGAGTTCGCATGGTTATGCATTACCTGGAACAATGACTGTCATCATGGGTCCTGCCAAGTCAGGGAAATCAACACTCTTGAGAGCCCTTGCAGGTTTGTGGAATTCAATTTGTAGTCAGTTTATAGAAAACATCCAGTTGTTTATATATGGGTCTGAGCTAGATTTCTTTCTCTTCTTTAGGAAGGCTACCTGATTCAACGAGAATGTATGGTGAGGTGTTTGTAAATGGGACAAGAAAGCACATGCCGTATGGTTCCTATGTATGTTGTAAGCATTTACTGTCATTTGTGGTCATGCTTGTATTCTTAATACGAAAAGAAATAGGTCTGGACTGTGGACTTTGATAGCTTTGTTTTATAGTTTACAAAAATATATTAGCTGTTGCTCACTCTGAACTGATATTTGGAATGTAAAAGCATAATCATTCTCCTAGTAATGACTACTGGTTCAGTGAGTTGATTGCCCCTGCTTTCTCTCTTTAATGCATCGACCAATCCTTTGGCTCTTTTACAAAAAGTGATATGTGTGTCCCTTTGGCAAGAAGATGTCACCTTTTAAAGCAAAACAGCCGTGCAACTGCTTCTGATGATTTGGCATAATTTCATGTAACTGATGTTTGGAAATCCCTTCTTCATTTTTTACCCCTTTTTAGTAGCGCAATATGGCTTATTCCCTGGTTGCGTTAGGAGTTGCCGGTATGTAATTAGGCCTGTGAATTCCTAATCTTTAGATTAAAACCATTCTTTTCATCTCAACCAATGGTCCTTCTTGCCCAAGGGGATCTGAAAACCATATTTTCAATAGGTTTGAGCACATCGACAATCATATACTTACATCATTAAATATAGACATTGAAAACAATAGCCCAAAAGTTAAAGGCGGTAGACTAAAAATCATGTTAATATTAAAATACATAAAGTACAACTAGTTTATTTGGTTTGAATTTGGGTTGAGAAGTGTTGTACTTCTGAGCTTTTTGGAAGAAAACTTCAATTTAATCAAGTACTCCCTCCGGTCCAAAATAATTGATGTTTTAGGCTTGGACAAATGTATTAAGGATTTCACTCACTCCTAAAAAAGGAAGATTTTGACTAAATTACCTGATTTTCTTTTTAGGTTGACATAATTAGCAAGGTCAAATTTGAAACAAATAATAATTAAATAACCTCTTGGTTTTGTGAAACATCACTTATTTTGGACCAACTTTTAAAGGCTAAAACGTCAATTAATTTGGACGGGCGGAAGTAGTTAGAAAGGTGGCACTAGTTTTCCTTGTTTTGTCAGCTTGTGCCTTCTGACATGTAAAATGTACTCATTTGCAGGGATATGTTGACAGAGAAACTACTCTTATTGGATCATTAACTGTGCGTGAATTCCTATACTACTCAGCTTTGCTCCAGCTTCCTGGTTTCTTTTGTCAGAGAAGGAGTGTGGTGGAGGATGCTATAGATGCTATGTCACTGGGAGATTATGCTAATAAACTTATAGGTGGCAACTGTTACATGAGAGGTCTTCGAAGTGGTGAGAGGAGGCGTGTCAGCATTGCCCGGGAACTTGTTATGAGACCACATATTTTATTTATTGATGAACCCCTTTATCATCTTGACAGGTTCTCTTCTTACTTCTCGTTTTAAAATCACAACAATTTTTATTGCAGTTCATTGAGTTTACATTGACATATTCAGTATCCATAACTGCATTCGTGATCTTCTTAGTGACTAGATTACTTGAATTAGTAGCACAAAAAAGCTGTCAAATTGTGTACTATGCTCTGTAGCTACTAAAATAGCTAACAGCCGAATATTTGGTATGTTCTAGTTTTTCTGTCCAATAAAAGCATAAAAGATACTAATGCTCCATGTTTGTTTGACAAGTTAATTAGTCATAAAGATTTATTTTCTTGTCTTATATAGTATGTGCATGTGGTGACTGAGAAAGACCATATCATTCATTGAACTATTGAAGTATGTCACTAAAGTTGGTATATGTCAAATCATGCTGGAAGTTTATATGATTTGAAAGGTCAATTAGTAAATATTTCAGCATCTTGGGCAAACTGTGTTAATATTAAAAGGCTACAAGCTTTCTTTGGGAAGACCTGCTAATTAAACTTAGGATTGCTAGCTTAGTGCATGCAGGTCTCTTCTAGGAGTTGGTTACCAGAAGATTTGTGGTCTCCTTATATGGACTTGGTAATCCTCCCCTTATGAGCTAACTTTTGGGGTTGAATTAGGCACAAGTGTCATATCTTTTACATGGTTCCCATGTCATACATGAACATCAACTTAAGGGTTGAGGGAGAGAACATGTGATAGATAGTGATTTTCTTATTTGATGTTCTGGAAATTGATATTTTTGTAGCATATTCAAAATGAACTGTAGGTTTCCAACTGAATGAATATCGTGGTTCCCTACTCTCTAAAATTTTCCTTGTTAATTCTCGTGTTTTTGACTTGCTATTTTTTATTGTTGAGACTTGATGCTCTTGGATATCTTCTTCCTGTCAAAACTTATGAACTACTGTAATTTAGCTGATGTTTAGTTCTTGTTATGTTCAGCGTTTCTGCACTTCTGATGATGGTTACATTAAAGAAGCTTGCCACCTCTGGCTGCACTCTGATATTCACCATTTGCCAAAGCAGTACTGAAGTATTTGGCCTTTTTGATCGAATTTGCCTCCTCTCAAATGGAAAGACATTGTTTTTTGGTGAAACTTTGGCTTGCTTACAGGTAATTTTACTTTGGTATGCTTCCTTGCACTGTCCATCTTGGTTCAGGGGAAGGCGTTGGTTTTCTTAACATTCATGCCTGCATCAAACAAAGGCATTGGATAATGAATGATACTTTTTTTCCTGCAATATGGGTTTGTTGGGTTTTCCTTTAATAAGAGAGACCCAGAAGTGGCTGTGGTTTATCTGAATAGAAAGAAGTCAATTGTTAGTCAGATGATATCCATTTTAAGAGAGAAATGAGCCCATGCAGTTGATTTGGCTGAAGTTCTTTATATATTCTCATTTTGCATTGAAGAAGCCAAGAATAGTCTAGCAATGTTGAAGTAAATATTTACTCAAGTTAGGATGGTTACTCTGTAGGGAACATATCTTTTATTGGAGTGAAGTCTTGCAGGATAAGGTTGTGTCATTAGGACATATTTGAAGTGCGAGCGTCCAGGTTTCATAGTCCAAGTTGTTACTTAGAAGCTTATTGCCCTACAAAGGTATAGCTTCTTATACGGTTTCCTTACACACTGGAATAAATCAACAAAAGTTCAGTTTGTTGGTTTCTGACAAGGAGGAAGTTGTCTAGAGAAATACTGTTGAGTGTTGACAAATTTTCCAATGGACTAAATGTTTCAGAATCCATGGATAGTGGTTCGAAAAAGAGTATGGGTTCCTGTGGAAGATCAGTCAATGTTAACGGGGATTCGTACTGGACAAACTTACTTAAGAGGGCATGGAGGAAGATCAGTTCCCCAAGTGTGCGCACAGTTGTGAAATACTACTAGAAATACATAACACTTGAAATGTTTATTTTCTGTTCATTATGTTTTATATCATACTTTGTTCTTTATGTTACTAATTGTTAGAGACTAACATATCATTGAATTGTGAAGCACTTCTCAAATGCTGGATTTCCTTGCCCAATTATGCAAAGTCCTTCTGATCACTTCTTGCGTGCTATAAACACAGAATTTGACAGGATTATTGCGATGTGCAAAAGCTGGCAGGTATATGCCTATAAGCATTCAAAGCTCTGTTTTTCCCTTAAAAACTCAACTCTAATAGTTAAAGATAGTGATTGATTTGTTGAAAAATTGTTAGGATGTTGGAACAATTCTAACTCAGCTCATTGTACTACCTCTTTTTTCCGTATATTTGTGCTATTGTTTTATTGTGCCGGGGAAAGCTCTTTGAGAAAGGAACAAAAAGAAATTCTTTTGCTATAAAATTCAAAATGAAAGCTCAAAAATCCTCGTCTGTTCTCTGGCCACCCTATTCCCTCCCCCTTCACAACACAAAAAGGAAAGATGTTCCTTGAAGTTTGTGCTTTTCTCATCTCAACAGGATAATCATGGAGACTTATCATCAGTGAGCATGGATACTGCCATCGCTATACGTACCATTGAAACAACTTATAGATCATCAGCAGATGCTGCTGCTGTTGAATCAATGATAGTGAAGCTTACTGAGAAGGTACATTTATCATACAAAAAGAGAAGGTGTGTAATATGTTTGTAATAATGAAACTTACCAAGAAGGTATGTTTTTTCACTGTTGTCACTTGCTGACATCATGGATAGTACTATCAACTTTGCTCAATCTTTTTCCAAGAACTTTTCTAAGTGCCAAGTAGATCTAGGCAATGCATACTTTAGTGTGACCACTAGATAGTAGGAAGTAATTCCAATTTTGATATGAACTAACTACATAAACTCATAAGTTATTAAGCCTGCGTGCTCTGGACAGTAATATCATTCGAGTATTCTCTTGAAGGATGCTCTTATTGGCTTTGGTTTGTTTTGAAAAACTAGATTGTCCTCAATTATCATTATCTTCTTGTGTGAACTGAAGTTTTTGGTTTCTTTAAGCCTAGAATGGAGCAGAAGTTTTGTCGCTGTCCATTTCAATATTTCAAAAAATGCTACTAATTTTAGTTCCTTGGTCATTTAAAACAGTTTATAGTCCTTGCTATTGTGTTAGTACCCCCATAAAGAGTTATTTATGCCAATATCCAAGTTAGAGTTTCCTCCAATCTCTGTTCCTTGCAATACCAAAGTTCTTTAACAGTAGAGGCAATTTGACAGCCTGTTGAAGTATTTTTGAACTCAATGCATTACTCCCTCTATTCCAAAAAGAATAACAAAATTTGGAATAAGAGGGTCATACTATTTAGTTTACGTCTATTTCATACATTGATTTATAATCTTTAAAAACTCTATTGAGAACTACATAAAAAGTCTTTATTCAAGAAAACAATTACATAAAAAGTACTGGAAGTCACAATCTTTTATAATTAGAACTAGTTCAAGGAATATTTGATAAGATCATTGTCAAGTAGAAAAAATGGCTTAGAAATCCTCGGAGTGTTCAATAATAAAAGTTTTAGTGGTCAAACGACTATACTTACGGCCTGAGCTTCAATATAGTGTCTGATCTCTTGCATTTTGTCCTTTCAGGAAGGTCCATCACTCAAAAGAAAGGGAATGGCAGGAAATGCAACACGAGTTACAGTTTTGACTTGGAGATCTTTATTGATTATGTCAAGGGAGTGGAAATATTATTGGCTAAGATTGATTCTTTATGTGTTTCTTGCCCTCTGTATTGGCACTGTGTTTTCTGGATTGGGGCATTCCTTGTTTTCTGTCATGGTAAGCGAATAACTAAAAAATCAAACCTGTCTCTTTCCTTTTGCATATGTCTAAACTCTAATACAGTAGTCCATCAATATGATGTTTGTGCACCAGACCTCCAGTTTTTCTGGTTACACAGTCCATGAAATAATCATGGACCGAGTTGATATTGCTGTTTTTTTTTCTCAAGGTCAATTTTTGCCATTACTAGCTCTTGTTTTCAGTATGCAAACTATGATATTTTTCTTGCCATGCAGAGAAGAGTAGCAGCAATATTTGTATTTGTTTCATTCACCTCTCTGCTAGGTGTTGCCGGTGTACCTTCACAGTTGAAAGAGATCAAGGTGATGCGAGCAACTTATTTGTGTTTCCTCTGTATAATGCACAAGCATGCTTCTGTGAAACTAATATATGTGAACACCATGTTCGAATGAATCCAGTACATGGGTGTATTTAAGAATCAAGGTTTGTTTTGTAGGCTGAGAGTGGACAATACACCTTCATAGAAATGTGATCCTCATTCTAGTCTTTTCTTCAGTCTCATGAACTACAGTTTCCCCTTAACCTTGTGTGTCATAATCTATATATTGCACTCTTACTGTAATTTTTCTGTCGCCCAAAGGACTATTGTATCATCATTCAAACTTCTAGTTCAAATTAGTGGGGTGAAATGTAGACAAATACGGAGTTGAAGTGACAAATTCTCAGGACTAGGGTTCTCCAATAGCTGAAATATCTGGACTTATCGCTAGAAATGTGACATTTCTGGCTTGGTTTATTAAATCATATTCCTAATTCAATCTCATCAGTCCTGGCAAGTAAGCCTTTGAACTTGATTTCTCTAAGAAGCTGGGAACCTTTAGTATGATGTTTGATGAGGTGCAATATTGATATCAGCTTTTATTTTTAAGATATGCCATTCATAATTAGCGTTGCATTTAATGTGGATTGTGCTATGGATTTAATTTTCAGTAATAACCTAATCATACACTAAGATGTATAGCAAAGGTGACAAATTGATATCCCAATGACATCTAGGTCTTGTATTTTAGAGTACTTAGATAGTGAGTGTTCCCTTCAAATTAAGTGAACTTCTCAATTTATTATTGTTACTTGCTTTTATAAAGTTTGGTTTTGTTATTTGCCCTGATAATGAGTTATTATTGGTATCCTCATCCAGTTCAAAAATCAACCTAATCAACATCATGATGACTTTGCAGATATACACCTATGAAGAATCAAACCAGCACTCTGGGGCATTTGTTTTCCTACTTGGGCAGCTTTTTGCCAGCATCCCTTTCTTGTTTCTCATCTCCATTTCGTCAAGTCTGATCTTCTATTTTCTAATTGGACTGCGAGATGAGTTCAGCTTGCTGATGTACTTTGTGCTGAATTTCTTTGCGTGTCTATTGGTAAATGAGGGTCTACTGCTGCTGGTTTCTTCCATTTGTCAAAATATCTTCTGGAGCATCTTAGGTTTTGTGTCCATACATGTGAGTTCTGCCTGAAATCTAAATTTGCAAGATATGATTTACTATTGGATGAGTTACATTCTTTCCCTTTCCCTTTGGTGTAATATTGTCATATTCTATTGATTGGAAAGTATGCAGTGATTGTAGCTGTGTGTGTTCCTAATGTGTCGTAAGGGGAATCAAGGTAGTTGGGGGTATCTGAAATGTGTGCAATTCTAGTGTTATATAGGATTCTTGAAGTAGGAGTATCATTTAATTATCATTTCATGTTGAGTTGAGAGTCCTAACTTTTTCATTCAACGGGCTATCTTATCTCGTATTTCAGGTGATAATGATGCTTTCCGCTGGTTTTTTTAGAATCAGAAGTGCTTTACCTAGACCAGCATGGATGTACCCCATTTCTTATATAGCTTTTCATACTTACTCTATCCAGGTAAGTTTGAGACTTGGCTTGAAGTCATAATTAAGTGTATACATTTTCTTGATCACTGGTTATCTATCAGGAAAATCATATTAATGGATTTCTTTTACCAGGGACTGTTGGAGAACGAGTACATCGGAACTTCTTTTGCAGTGGGGCAGGTGAGAACCATATCTGGTTATGAGGCTCTGGGAAATGTATATGATATATCTGATGACAGCAACTCTAAGTGGAAAAATTTACTGGTGCTGTTTGTTATGGCTGTTGCATACAAAGTTGTCATTTTTATTCTGCTCAAGTGTTGTATCAGGAAAAACCACTCTGTCCACAAACTTTTCCGCTGTACCCAAAACAGAAAGGATTACAAATAGATACAATACTATAGCAACTTCAGTTTCAGTTTCTTGGAGTTTATTGCTTATAAAATTGGCAATTGAGAGCATGGAAGTTCTTTTTTTCACAAATTTCATAAACTTTGTATGATTAGCGTGTCATCTACTTCTCTAAAAGAAAACTATTCCTTACTCCTTTGGTCCATTCTAGTTGTAGTGCTTACTAAATATAATTATCATTTTAATAAAAATTAAGATATAATTAATGGTTAGTTATGACCTTTAATCTTAAATAATGTGGAGGGATCAATACAGCGAAAACAAGAATAGTGTTTAATTGAAATTACAAAGTAAACAAGTATAATTTAACCAGTTGCTCCTTTAGTTTAATATTTTCTTAAGAGAAGTAAAAAAAAAAAAACATGACGAATAAAATGGATTGGAGTTAGCGTGTTTAGTTGAAGTCTAACATGGTAGCGGACTGCCAACCACATGGGGAAAAAGAATAATGTTACTTATTTTCTTCATTTCAAAAGGAAAATTACATTGTATAAATGTTTTACTAAAATAATATTTATTTATTTGTTTATAAAATAATATTATTTTAATATATTTAGCTGATCAATATTGACGTAGGGCCAAACATGTACCTTTTCATCTTGAAAAAGGGCTTTATGCAATCCACAAAAAAAAAAAAGAAAAAAAAAAAAGGAAAATCCGTTGACAAGTTCAAGGCGTAGATCAGTTGACAGTTCAACAGCCTATAAAAACCCGGTGCGCGCCAAACCCACCGAATTCCTCCCAGTTCACACGGGTCCGCGGATTTCTTCTGGTTTACGCCACTGGTCAAAATGTATGATTTTTTTCAATTCAATTTCAATTTCAGCTACTGATACATCGGAATCCCATGGCTTCATCGTCGTTTCTTACCGGCGAGCGAGCTGTGGTAGCACTATTCATTGCTCGGATTGTCTTCTCCCTCCCTCAATCTCTCCTCTCTGAATCTCTCTCCCTTTCTCTCCTCTCGCTTCTCGCCCTCTCCGTCGAGATCTCCGTCGATGCCTCTTCTTCAGTTCCCCTCTCTCCTTTCTTCAAAACCAGGTTAGTTTTACTGCAATTATTATCCTGAATGAAATGATTTTTTAGGTGAGCGCGGACCGGGCCGGGCGGAAATATGAAAGGTGAAAGAGCTTGGGAGTGAAACATTTGAAGTTGCAACCACTAGGCTGCATCTTCAATTTACAATTTTACATAGTTTTTCCTTTGATTTATGTTGTTCGTTAAATTGAAAATTTGGGGTTGAGCAGGGTTAAATTTCTGAATTGAGTGTTTGTTTCTTGTTAAATGTACAGTTTTTGGTTTATATACATAGTCTTGGTACTGTTTTTCAGGCCTGGTGCTTCATCAGGGATATTTTTGGGGGCAGTAACGCTGCCTGGTGTTATGGTATCGAAGTTGATTCAGATGTCAAGAGCAGTATCTTTAAATCAATCTAGAAGTGAAGGTAGAGCACTCATTTTTGAGTAAATTGAGCTTTTGTAGTTTGAGTACTTCGTATTATATTGGGAGCAAATATTTTCCCCATCCCCCCCACTCCCGAGAAAACACTGCAGGGAGTGGACCACGACATTGTCATTAACAAGGCAATCTACGTTGATCAGAAATTTCAGAAATGAGCTCTTCCTTTAAGGATTCATCCTTCATGTATTACCTCAAAGCGCTTCGTTCAATCAAACCCAATTTCTTAGTTGTACAATAAGACCAAAAACAATCCAGAAGAATTTTGTTGATCTCATCAAGATGGTTGAGCTCAACTTTCTTGGATTGGATTTGGTTGTGTTGTGGGAACTCATAGCAAAGGTGAATTCCTGGAAAGGATCGTTTGCTTCCATTAATATCCAAGCTCCTTGGTTATGCTATTGTTGCTGCCTCCACCACTGTTGAACTTCCTCAGATATTGAAAATGCTCCAATGCTGAAGTGTTAGTGTTGTGAGCATTGAGCTTGAAGTAGTTGGTTATACCATTGCTTTAGCATATTGTCTTCACAAAGGACTTCCATTTTGAGCTTTTGGAGAGAATGCTTTTCTTTTGATTCAAGCTACCATTCTGGTTGCAATCATCTATTATTTTTCTCAGCCTTTGGGAGCGAAGACATGGATTAGAGCATTATCATATTGTGCTATAGCCCCATCTGTTTTGGCAGATCAAATTGATCCCATCCTTTTTGAGGCCTCATATGCCTCTCAGCACGCAATTTTCTTTTTGCTAGTATGCCCAGATCTGGAAGAGTTTTAAGAACAGAAGTACTGGGGAGCTAAGCTGTTTAACCTTTAATGAACTTTGGTGGTTCCATGTTAGATTTTTACCAGTTTTGAATTTGTAATTGTTGCATAAATACCATGACACTTGGGTAAAAGAAAGTAATTATTGTTATTTACCCTCCATCTCTAAAATGCTACGTTCGAATCACTTGAAAAATCTTCGTAAACTGGTTCTTGCAAGGATAATTCATTTCCTGTCTAGTAGAGGAAATGTGTAATCTTGCTTCTGCTTGTGTAGCTGAGAACAAGTTTTTTTTTTTTTTTTAATATATATTTATTCACCTAATAGGTTGATTTCCATCAGTCACTTCAAAGTATTGGTGAGTTTGTATTCAGAAATTATGTTGAATCCTACCTTGCCTCACCTGTATGGCTGACTTCTTTTAGTTTTGACCTTTTAACAGAGCTTGAAAACCTGCAACTACTGTATTGGGTGACATCTGCAAGTTGCTACACTGTGCTAGCTTACCTCTGCTTCATTTTTTACCAACAATCAGACAGCAAGAATTGTGCTACTTCTCGATGTAGCTTAAGTTGTATAGCATTGTATTTTGTAGTCTGCTGTGTGTCTTTTGCTGTGAAATCTCATAGTGGTAGGTCAACTTCTCTTTCTTTATATTCACTTTTTGCTTCATTGGTCAACCTAGTAAGTTGCTGACAGCTATGTACTCCTTAACAACTCTCTTGGTGAACTTCTCCTGCAGGGTGGTATACAGCAGCTATCTTATTGTGGCTATTCTCTCATGGATATGCAGCAGTAAAATTAATTCAGAATATTCTCCACACTTTTCCAGCATGCGCTTCAATTGGTTGGTCATGTTACTATATTTTTTACTTTACTAAATCTCTAGTATCGCAAACTACTAAATTGCACACTTGATATGAAGGTCCACTCTGTTGTGCGGAAATGCACTTCACATTCACTCTCCGCTAATCACAACAAAACTATGATTTTTCGGCATGTTGCTATAGACAATATGAAACAACAACTATTTATCTAGAGCTTCATTCTGCCCATTTACCTGTTTTTCTTATTCTTTTCTCGTGATATCTTGTAGTTGATCTTTCAGAAAGGAAAAGCCTAAAATTAATTTTTTTAAAAGTTGACAGTTAACTTTAGGCTTTTAAAACTCTTTTTATGTGCTTAATTTAGGGCTACTCATATTTTGGGTTCTGTTAGTGAGAGTTTAAACTATTTTTTGATAATAATGATCTTTTTTTATTTTATATGTCATCTTAGATTTGCATTAAATGATATATACAGATTGATTTTCTTATAAGAAAGAAGTATGGTTCGTGTTGAATGTAATATGTTTTTTTATTTAAAATTTGTATAGTGGCTCTAAACCTTGATATTTATTTGGAAACATCTCTCGCCTATTAGAGAAGATTAAAAGCTACTTGGGTATTGTAGTGTCTTTCTGTTGCAGGATTGGGTTCTATTCATTGATTTTATCTTATCTGACATTTGAAAGAGAATTCCGATATATTTTATGTCCAATCTAAGGGATAAAAACCCTCTGATACCATATCTCTGATTTGATGATTTTGAACAATGTGCCAGATATTAAGTTTCACTGTAAGAACATATGTTCTTCCACACAATCTTGCACTGTTAAGAGCATGTTTTAATTCCACACAATCTTTATTTCTTGTTATTTCAGAGATCAGAGCCTCAAAATCATTTGATATGTCCTATTTGGTTTGCTTTGTTTGATGACTGGTCCTCCAGTCCTCTGCACAGTTATTTACATTCTTATTTCTCTTCTTAGGAGAAGCGCTACTGGTTACTGCTGGTCTTGTTATCTATTTTGGGGACATGCTAGCTTGTACTGCTGCTAAGGTTAGTTTCTCACATTTTACTTTCTCTGATAGCAGATGATATAGATACCTAACAAGCAGTGTTTTTTCCGTTAACAGTCCCATGGGTACTTTACTGCATCTAAGTTAGTGACTGTACCATATGGAATCCAAAGAAGTGAAGTTAGCGTTATTATTCAGGTATTATACATGCTGTTAACTTTCTAGTGCATTCTCCTCTTTCTGTGATATAAAAAGGTTTCTGATTCACGGTATGTGAAATGTAACACTATGTTCCAGGGATTGATTATTGGCCTTCTTCTTTTCCCTATGCTGTTCAAATACATGCTTCAATTTCTTGAGCGAGTCAGCTTGGCATCTTCTAGAGATACCGCAGATAATCATATGAGGCGATCTTGTGTGTTCTACATTTCCCTCGCGTGTGTTCTCATTATAGCTGTACCATCATGGATGCAGCTTGTTCAAGATTTTCATGTGCACCCTTTTCTATGGTAAGCCTCCCTTCAGAACTTAATTCTTTTGGATAATTGCACATATTATGCTGGATATTGTTATTATGTTGCGTGATTTGGTTAACGGAGGTTTAGCTGGATTATTAACACCTGTGTTAGACAATTAGGCCTTTTAAACTGGATGTGCAAGCATGTGATAGACCTTGAAAAACATGTGGAATTTTGATCCTTGATAAATATAATTGCTGCATGACCTCTGGTCAGGTCTGTGAGTGTCACCCTCGTTATGCATGTAAATTGTAAGTGTATGTTATTCTAGAGGTCAATCTTATATTCAAATGTTGAATATTGAATAAACAGTTACCTGAGAACCAAGGAATGACTTAGTGGTCAATGAAGTGGGTTGAGAACCATGAGATCATAGGAAAAATCCCATTGGAGGCAAAACACTAGGTGATTTTTCCAGTGGAAGGTAGCTAGTACCTTGTGGAATTAGTCGACGGTTGGAAAAAAAGACGCATACATTTACCTGATTTATTTTTTTTAAAAAAAACATAGTTACCTGTTACCTTATATGATGCAAGAAGTTGTGTGTGACATCTAACTAGTAGGTAAATAATACTTATTTAAAAAACAGGTACTGAATGAGAAGATAACAGGGTAGAGAAGAACTTTCCAGTGTCTAAATTTTCATTGTGTTCAGCTACTAGCTCTTTCATTCATACAGTGACTATCTCATATCACATTACTATGAATTAAATAACATATCATTTACCTCAAGACATATAAAGGATTACTATCTTTTGTTTATATTTTGGTTTTCTGTGTCTTCGATTGCTGCAGGGTATTAGATTTTGTTCTGTCAGAACTGCTTAAAAGGTTGTCGCTGTGTATCTATTGGTTGGTTGTTATTTATGTATCAGTTATCAGATTTTACAACATCTCTAAGAGCAGTAAGATTGAGAGGATTCTTCTTCGAAAATACTACCATTTAATGGCTGTTTCAATGTTTGTTCCTGCTCTCATACTTCAGGTGATTTGAGTTGAAATTCTTTCGGAAGTTTTTTTCCTTCTTTTGGGCCTATTGTTTATTTTTATAGGAGTTGTTGACCATCTGTATCTTTCTGCAGCCGAAGTTTCTTGATCTGGCTTTTGGTGCAGCTTTGGCTGTTTTCTTGATGTTGGAAATTATACGAGTAAGGTTTCCCTGCACTCTTATTTTCTTTCTGGATATTGCAATTCAAAAGAATGTTCAAATTAAAAGAACATTCTGAGTTTTAATTGGAAAAAAACAACATAAAACAGGATGTCTGTCACATAGATCAATTAGGGTGGTAAAGATTGTAATCAATTTCATGCTTATGCACACTTTTCAAATGAAACCAAGCTTGCCAAGTAAACATATCTTATATTCACTTCATTTTGACTTTGATGAAGCTTCTGGACGCATTAAACAGCAATCAATCAATAATATAACTGAAGTCTGAATAGTTTTGTTGCACTTACATTTCAGACATGGAAGTATGTATATATATATACTTGTAAATGCAACATGTTCTAATGTTCTTTTTCTTTTTCAATGTTACCCAAGTTCTTGGAAATTTATTATAATTTCTGGCAATGCTTAAACAATTTATGATGCTTCACAATACTTATCATCCCTTTTGAGGCAGATATGGAGAATCTGGCCCTTGGGACAGCTTGTGCACCAATTTATGAATGCTTTTACAGATCATCGTGACACTGATCTTCTTGTTGTCAGGTTTGAAATAGTTCCTCCATAGCATGAAATTAGTTGCGGCATATACTTCTTAACTCTAACCATTTTCCTTCCTTCCACTTTCAGCCATTTTTCACTCTTATTAGGATGTGCGCTTCCTATCTGGTTGTCCTCTGGTTTCAATGACCGGCCATTAGCCCCTTTTGCTGGGATCTTGAGCCTTGGAATTGGAGATACAATGGTAAAGTCGCTATT
>JAJOOO010026726.1:0-16314 GCA_029582685.1 Solanum piurae
AAGAAACAAATGGAAGAAGCAAAATGCATAGCAGATAAAACTCAATACCTCACCAAAAAACAAAATCACAAAAACAAAATACCAAACTACTGGAGATAAAGACAGAAAAGACCAACTAATGTACAAAAAAAAGAACATGATATGATACTAGGTCTCTATCTTAAGAAGGGAATTGAGTGAGGTGTTGTTAAACCTCTGTGCAAGACCTCAGATGACAAGGACGATAGTATCACGGAGGTGCTGAGTCTGTACCAGCAAATCCACTTCACTTTTATTGTCCACCACAATCCTCAGTCGGTGTTAATCATTTCGGAACAGCTTCACATGTACAATGGCATGGATGAAGATTAAATCTTAAACACCTATCATCTAATGTGACGCAAGATGATGGGTATAAAATTAGGGCGAATGGGTAATGAAATTAGGGCTGATGGATTTTCATATTAGTTGGATCGGATTTTACTAAATGGGTCAAATATAATACTAAATAGAAAGTAATTTTTTAATTTAATTATAATAAAAATAATATACACATGGAGCCATGTAGGCGCCACGTGGACTAATAAAAATGGTGACATGATAAGTTAACCATATAAGGGCAAATATGTACCCAAAGTTGGATGGTAAGGGCAAATATATCAAAAATATATGACGAAGGGTAAATATGAACCTTTTCTAAGAGTACTAGGACAAATATGACCCTTTTCCAGATAACTTATTCTGATAGTAGTTATTACTCCCGGATAAGGTATCCCAAACTTTCCAAGCAAACAATAAATGACACTATAATTTAATCCCAAGACTATTTGATGTTATCCTACACACCAAACGAGGATGATGATTAGATAATAGGCTAATGAACTACTCCCTCTATCCCATTTCGTACGAGTCACTTTCCTTTTAATCAATCCAAAAAAAGAAAGACTCATTTTTATATTAAGTATAATTAAATTTTAAAATATTCATTTTCTCCTTAATTAAATGATTTATAGCCACATAAATAAATATCATTTATTTTAGACTACAAGGTTCAAAAAATAAATTCTTTCTTTCTTAAACTCTAAAATACTCATTTTATCCGAAATGATTTATAGCCACATAAACAACTATCATTTATTTTAGATCATAAGTTTTAAAAAAAAACTTTATTTCTTGAAACTTCGTATCAAATCAAACTAATTCATATAACATGAAAATAATAAGCACTCATTAAGGTCAATTCAGTACATTCGAGCTGGTACACACGGACTTTGAAATTACCTAAGCTATTTCCAACACAATTGACACGGCTAACCATTTGAAAGGTCAATGGAAACGACGCATAACTCATAGTAGTAATTTGTCAATGCAATTATTTTCATATTAATTAATGAAAAAATCCTTTTGGTCATAAAAATATGGTCATAATTTGGCAATGATAAAAAGGTATGTTCACATTATAAATTAGTTTATTTTTGAATATTTTTACCCTTTAACATAAATATTGAATATATTCTTCAATTATGTTTTCAAGACATTGAAAATGATTAATGAGATTAATAATTGATGATTTTCATAATTAAACATGAGAAAGGAACCACAAAATTCACCAAAGAAAACATACGTCTCACCCACTCTTCTTACTTGAAATTATCTAAAAAAAAATTAAACAGTAGTAGTAAAAATATAAAAAAATATATGTATCTTTTTCAATTTCTATATTTCCTCCTTTCTACTTATTTTTTTTTTGTTTATTTATTTTTCATTTCTTATTTCTTAATGATAAAAAAAAAGTACAAAAGAGGAGTAAAGTGTAGGCTATTTATTTTACTTTATAATTTCTAAACATGAAAAGATAAATTATATCTAAATTTAAATATTAAAAATTTATATCTATAATACTCAAATTAAAAATATGAAATTCACCAAGTTGACAAAACAATTACTCTTATTTATTTAAAGGAGTTGTTGTTATGCATGATTTTTCTAGAAAAAAAAGTTAAATGATAAAAATATATTTTATCCGATTATACTTAGACGGTATGTGAGCGAAATATGAAGAAAACTGAAATTACCGTCATGTGTCCTCCATTATGTGATTACTTTCATATCCTCGAACGTATATGAATCACATCATACACAAATAAAGACTCATTAAAATTAATGAATCACATTATAACACAAATGTTGATGGTGCTTCATTGAAAAATATAATAACTAGGAAAGGATATAAAAAGTTCTTTATGATTTCAAAATATTTTTTTATAAAAAAAATTGAAAGACAAACATCTTCATAATTCTCTGATGATAATGACAACACAAATTTGTTAAACATGAACTAGATCAAAGTTTCTTCGCACATATATTTTTCTTTATTAGTATTATTTGTTGTTTTATAAAAAAAATGTTTGCTATTAAATGATATGTTAAAATATTAATTATACACAATTATAGTCACAATATTTTATTTTCCTCTCAAATTAATATTCTTTTGAAACTGATTAAGAATTTTTAAAATTAAGTAATTTTATTGTATTTATTATATGAATAAATTTAAATTACCTATTGTAATTTTGTTTTTTCTGTTTTTTCACAATTTTGTTTGTTTTGCTTTGCTGCATTTACTTGTGTTTTTTATAATAGAGGCTTACATGCCTCACTTTTAAATTAAGAAAAAATAAATTACCTATTTAAATAATGATTTAAATTCAATTTTATATAATTTTTTAAATATAATGTAAAATTGTTCAATAATAACCGTCAAAATTCAAAATACTTTAGAATCGGTAGATATTGATATAATAAAGAAATACTAAAACTCATATGGTTCATAAGTGTCGATCCTATTTCACAACAATCCAAGATAGTTACACATTAATGTTGTTGTTTTGATATTTGTTAATTATTATGCTTTAAAAAATTAAACTACATATTTAAATATTATGTTTTAAAAAATTAAATTACGTATTTAAAACTACATATTTAAAAAATCAAACTACATATTTAATTACTATGTTTTAAAATAAATAAATTACGTAGTTCTATAATGTGTTGATTTTTATCAATTCTAAAATATTTTGAGTTTTGATTATCATTATTGAAATATTTTTCAAATTATATGTAAAAATATATTTTTATTTATATTATTAACATGAATTTTAATTGTCTCCTTCGATAGAAAATTCTATATTAAATGAAAATATATTTTTCAAAATGTATATCCTAATGGGAAAATCCTTTCGGGCATAAATTTTTTTACCATAATTATAAAAGGACATGTTCACACTATAAATTAGTTTATTTTTGGATATTTTTGCCCTTTAACTTAAATATCGAATATATTTAAGTTAAATGAAAATTCTATATTAAATGAAAATAATTTTTAAAAAATGTATATCCTAATTATGTTATACTTTATTTACATATATTAATATTAAATATATTCTAATTTAATATAGTATCCTACATAAAATACATCTATTTTAAAGTATTATAATTGATAAGTAGGTATTGAGTGATCTTTTATTTATTTGTTTTGAAACATCCTCTTAATTAATATTATTGGAGTAACTGTATTTTGTATTCATGGTTATGCACTTTAGATGTTTTGGTACAATGACTTTCAGGTTCTAGGGGTTGTTCTTCCGTATTAGTATGTTCGTTGCCGTAGTTGAACCTTTGGAGTTTATGGGAACTCCATAGTCCTTTAGACATTTAAACATGCTTTCATATCTTTAAATGTCTTAGTTTTTTAGGTTAAGTTGTTTCGTCGGGTTGTAGTAATGGTTCTCCCACTGGAGAGTTAGTGTGGGTGTCAATTACGACGGTTTGGATCGTGACATTGTGGGCAATGAAGAATGCCTTTGATGTTTATTATATTGAATATGTTAATTTATTATTTAACATATAGTATTTAACAATGTAAATACTTTTTGAAAGTTATTAGCTCGCCTAAACAAAATTAATGATAATTCACTCATAAAAAAGATGGGCTAATAATAGGCTTCTACATTCGATTCAAGAAAGAAAAAAATATTTTTGAAATTTATAATATTAAACATGTACTAACATTTACTTAATATTCCCATGTACCTTTCGTAAATAGAATTGAATAATTGTATCAAAATGAAACGTTTCGTTAATTATTTATAAATTTAGAAAATTGTAGAATTGGATCCCATGCACCTTTTATTAAACTTTACATGTGACAATTTATGAAAAATCCGTACAAGGTTCAATTTGTAAAATAATTTCATCAATGTCTATATATCTAAATTCTTGTTTGGAATGATTATGATATAAAAATCTAATGTGTTATTCATGGCATAGTTATAAATATCTTATCAACAATTATTTTTTAGAACTATCTAATTTCCAAAATAACATTATTTTTTCCTCTTGAAAACATCCATTATATATATAGACTAATCTATTTAGTTGATTATATTTAAAGAAAAAATCAACTAAATTATTTTGAATCTATGCTTAATTACTATATTTTACTAAATTTGTATTACGAAATAATTAAGTATAATCTTAAGTAGATAAGATAGTCATTTGTAGTTATTATTAATGAGAAATTTAATTGTCTTCTTTAATAAAGAGATTTATTTTAAGCGAAAAAATAATTTTTCAAAGTATGCATTGATACCTTATGAACATTTTTTTAAGGTACAATTCAATTTTTTTTTAATTAACTGAACAATATTTATTTTTAAAAATAAATCAAATGAACTATACACATACACAAAAAAAATTCACACAATATTTTTTTTTTATTAACTGAACAAAATATTCAGATAATGATAAGCAAATAAATCCATACATACGATGTTTAAGGCTGAAATTAATCATTGAAATAAAAATATTTTTAAAAAAAAATCACACGTGAGAAGTATCAAATATATTACTGAACTTTGTGAGAAGCACATTAAAGGAAGTTTCTAAAATTATCTTGTATGTAATTAACTTATTTATAGTGTTATGTCATATTTTCACTATAAAATATCAAAAGAAATTTATAACATGAATAATTACTTTCTTATTTTTTTAATACATAAAATTCATCTTACTATTAAATTTATCACACGAAACTTATCTTTTTATCACATAAAAGTACAAACTTTATTAAAAAAGATTTTGTTAATATCTGAAAAGAATAGTCTTTAAAGTTTATCATAAAAAATATTTTATTTATTTTTTAAAAGATGATTATGAAATATAATATTCAAATGAGTATTTTTTTTTGAAATAGAATATTCAAATGAATATATTAGTGAAGAAACAAGGTAATCAAATCATATTATTTTTTAATATTGATGATAGTGTATTAAATATACTATAACGAAATTAAAATAAAGAAAACAAATGTAATATTTTCCCCAACAATTTTTGTGTTATGAAATTAGATATTAACGAATTTTTTTTTTTGTGTGCTTGATTTTAGAATTGGATGATTTGTATATAATAAAAATAAATAAATGTTATTTTAGAAGTTCAAAAATTAGAAAATCATTGATAAACTGTATCCAAAAATATCTTATGAAATTAGAATTTGTATAACTTAATTTTACATGTAATGGAAAAGAAAAGAGAAAGAATGACAAAAAAGATGAAGTTAGAAAGAGTGAATTAAGAAGAATTAAAAGAAGGTGAAGTTAGATTGTAATGGATCCCACATTATAAAGTCCATTAAATAATTTTCTTCACACAATTAATAATAATTCTAACTCACTAAACATAACAATTGTTGTTCACTCGTATTTTTAGAAGCTTAGGAAATAGTAGTAATAAAGACTTGACTTTACTTTAAAAGAGAAAATGGTTAAATTAGTCTTTTGATAATTCTGGTCAAATTATGGCCGCATAAATCTGGCCATTTAGCACTTTCCAAACAGCCGCCTAATCATCTTATTGGTCCGTATGTCAAGTTAATGTCATTATAATTAGTCGAGTTATTCGCACTCTTCGTAGGCTTAGTTGATTGACTCAAGAAACGGAGATGTCACAAAACCCAAGAAAATCTACGCAATAACTTTTACTTACTCTTAGTCAAACAAAGAAAGACAAAAATAAGTAGCATAATGTCACGGACTTAGAGTCTCACTAAAGCTCCGTGCGACACTTGACAGCTTACTCACGAATATTTCACGATCTTGTAAGCTCAAGTAAGCCCTTTGAAACTAAGATCACTAAGAGAATGTAAAGAAAAACTTAGAAAGATTTGGAAGAAGACTTTATATTGTTTGGAAGATTGTTTACAAGTTGTTGGATGCCTTACAAATGAATGCCCCATCTATTTATACTACAACCTAGGGGTTAAAGTGTAAATAATATTTACTTTACAAGCCCATCTAATAATTACACTTTGGTCCCTCTCTAGAATCCTCTACACATTCTAGGATATTCCAAAGTATTCTTAAAATATCTAAGGGGTTTCTAGAGTCTTCTAAGGAAAGGTCTAGGGAAATCTAGAGTGTTCCATTAACCTCTCCACAACTCTAGGTTCTTCCTCCCTTCTTCTCGTGCAAAATTTAAACTGTGAAGTGGCGGGACATGACACTCTCCCCCACCTATTGATGCGATGACCGCATCGCATCATCGCGGCATCGACAATCGAGTCTTGCCTTCTCGTATGTGCGACCAATAGTCGATTGACTCGATTAACGCCCTCGTGCAACTCCTTCAGTTGCTTCTTGATCTTTTTCATCTCGGTCTTATGATCTACCTTCTTTCTAGGAAGCACACGCCTTGGCGTCTTCTTTGGCATCACGACGTTGTTCTCTTCTAGAACCTTCTTCATACAGGGTGGCATGGACCTTTTTGCACCATTGTCTTCTTTCAAACCTGCAATGGTGTCTATAAATATGGACTCCTTCTTCTTAGGGCCTCTTACGAGTTGCATGGCTCTTAGACGAACTTGTTCTTCCGTCTTCGGTACCTTAACTAGGGGCACCATACATGATCCTCCTTGCTCCATGACTAAAAGTTGTTGGAGGTAAGAGTCGATCATCGCGTGGCACTCTTGGAAGAACTCCTGCCCTAGGATGATATCGAATAGGTCTAAATGAGCGACAGTGAAGTTGGTCTTACCTTGCCAATCTCCTAACGTGATGCTTACTCCATACGCGACTGCACATACGGGAGTCGGTGGTGTATTGACTGTCCTTAGTTGGGCGTTACTTAGACTATAATTCAGCCCCAATCTTGTTGTTGTCGTCTTGGTCATGATATTGACCTCTGCACCCGTGTCGACCATAGCACGAACGGGTTTTCCATTAATCGTGATGTCGACATACTGCGTGCCGTATTCTCGCGGCTTCCCTGACTGCTTCGTGATGGCTCCACATAGTCCTATCAAGCCTAACTGCATCGTCTCTGCTCCTTGTCCTTATTCCTGTGCATCCTTCTCTTTCCGCTCTCGCAGGATAGCACCAAAGCTCTTTAGTTCAGGGCACCTTGCGTAGTCATGTGGCCCACCGCATATGTAGCAACCGTTTCTCTTTGTAGGCTCCGCCTTCCTCTCAACATTGTTTTGACGTCCAGACTTCTTGTTATCGGACTTGTAGGTATCATGATTCTTGGGATGTGGCCGTTGTTCCTCGCCTTTGCCACGATCTCCCCCACCATGGTCATGACTACCAATCACTTCCTCTCTTATGACTCTATCGTCCTTCTGATGCCTGAAGTCTGTCAAAGCTTCGGCCTGCGTGATGGCTTCATCAATAGTCCCGACCTGTCGGTGTTCCAACTCCGTCCTGGCCTAATTTTGCAGCCCATCCATGAAGTGTAACAACATATCATCATCCGTAAGGTTAGGAATTTGAAGCATGAGGATGGTGACCTCCTTCACGTACGCCCGAATATTGCCTGTCTGCTTCAACTCCCTAAACTTGCACTTCGCCTCATAGATGACGTTATTATGGGAAAAGGCTTTCTTGAACTCTTCTCGAAATTGCTCCCAAGTATTGATGGTACACGTCCCCTTCCCTATCTCTGTTTTCTTGCATCTCCACCATAGTATGGCCATCTCCGAAAGATACAATATAGTAGTGTTTATCTTACTCTCATCACTCTTCAGCCTGTTGCACTTGAAGTAATTCTCCAAATGCCACAGGAAATTCTCCACCTCTTGCGCGTCATGGGCGCCTTTGAACATAGGTGGCTTGGGAGCTTCAATTTTGTTCTCCCTATCTCGATCAAGCGATGATGATCCTCCAACTTCCACTCCTTCCTTGAATCCTTTCATCTCGGCCTTCATGGTCTCATTCGTGCTCAACGCCTCCATGAGCTGACACTCCAAAGAAGTGATAGCCTCATTCATCTCAAACTCGGCCGGCTGGCGTCCCATCAACTCCTTGTGGATCTTTTCGGTTTCCTCAAGGGTGAAGTCCTCGAGAGCCTTGAACTTTTCATCGACCACGTTCAAACGCCGGCCTAATATCTCCACGACCTGCCTCGTCGTTTCAACCCTTGCGACCCATTCTTCTCCGGTGGTGACGTCAATAGCCTCCTCGCCAAGTTCATCGTCACTTGCTTCGGTGGTCGAAGGTGGATGAGATGTTAGCGCCTCGTTTGGTGTGGGGTCGAGCAGCATTTCCTCATTACACTTTTAGTGCTTCTTTCCCTTGCGATTCTTCTTTACACCATCCGGGCGGACGTTGGTGGTGCTAGCGGCATTTACGTCCCCTTCGTTGGCCATTACCTTAGTGCAAACCTTTGCTCTGATACGACGTTGTCACAGACTTAGAGTCTCACTAAAGCTCCGTACGGTACTTGACAACTTACTCACGAATCTTTCACGATCTTGTAAGCTCAAGTAAGCCCTTTGAAACTAAGATCGCTAAGAGGATGTAAAGAGAGACTTAGAAAGATTTGGAAGAAGACTTTATATTGCTTGAAAGATTGTTTACAAGTTGTTGGATGCCTTACAAATGAATGCCCCATCTATTTATGTTACAATCTAAGGGCTAAAGTGTAAATAATATTTACTTTACAAGTCCTTCTAATAATTACACTTTGATCCCTTCTAAAATCCTCTACACATTCTAGGATATTCCAAAGTATTCTTAAAATATCTAAGGGGTTTATAGAGTCTTCTGAGGAAAGGTTAGGGAAATTTAGAGTGTTCCACTAACCTCTCTACAATTCTAGGTTCTTCCTCCCCTCTTCCCGTGCAAAATTTGAACTGTAAAGTGGCGGGACATGACAATAAACTCCTCTTTTTCCCCCAAAAAACCCTACTTCGCTGGCGCTATCTTGTCGGAGAAGGAGACAGTTACTGGCCGGAGGCGGTGTTAAACAATATGAAAGTCGTTGCTTTAGTCAGTGGTGGCAAGGACAGTTGCTATGCCGTGATGAAATGCATTCAATATGGTCACGAGGTTCTCAATTTTTGTCTTATTTGCGTAGGCGTTTGATGATTTTGTCTTGTTATTGTGCTCTTAGTGCTCTTATTCTGGTAATTTTCAGATTGTTGCGTTGGCTAATTTGATTCCTGCTGATGATGCAACCGATGAGCTTGATAGCTACATGTATCAAACAGTGGGCTTTTTTCTTATTTTTTTCCCCTTTAAATGCTGAAAAAACATATGGTGCCACTTTTGTAAGCAGGAGCGGAGCTAGCCTTTGGTTATGAGTTCGGCCAAAGCTAGTAACTTTGGTCCAAACCCTGAATATATATTAAAATTTTCATTGAAAATGTACAAATTATCACTCCCACTTTCAATTTACTTGTCTTAATTTCCTCCATTTCAAAAAATATATGACTCTTACCTTTTATTGGGCAACTCTTAAATTCTAACTTTGCCCGCGGCATGTTTTAGGACCACAAGGTCAAAGAGTGTTTTGGTACATTCTACCTGTCTTTTGTTTAAAATCACAAAATTCTAAAATTTATTTACTTTCTTAAACTTCGTGCGAAGTTAAAATCAGCAAACAAATTAAAACAGAGAGAGTAATTTAGAACCTTGTAACTTTAGAATTAGAATCCCAAACACATAAACTTCAAATTTTGTCTTTGGCTCTGTCTCTCTCTGCTTCTAAGTCCCAACATATGAATTTCCTATATGCATAACATCCATAGGATCTGTCATAAGCTTTTACTGAGTTAGTAGAAGCTAGTTGATGTAGTGGCTTCTTTTTGAACTGGTTTTAGTACTTTGAAGTATGGGTGTTCACGGTTTGGTTAAAAATTAATCCAAACAATTAAATACAAATACATCACGGTTTGGCCGGGGTGGCCTCCGATACAATATTGAACAATAGAGATAAGAGTTGAAGCTTGTTTGTACTTGGTAGTAATTTTGATTATTTCTTGTGCACACAGTTTAATGTATTTATATTCAAAACAATGAACAAAGTAATATAGTCGTACAAAGTACTACAATCTTAAGTCGATCCAACTTCAATCTAGACGCTTTGTAGGATTTTAGAACTAGGTAGATGACTGAACAATGAGTTTTTGAACAAAAAGTGTAACGGAAATGATTTAAAATTTCAAACTTCTCTTCAAATTTCTGATTTCAACATGTTGTATATATACATTCCTAGAAATTCATTAAAATTGTTATATCTAAATTTAACACTTTACTCTTGTTTGAATACAAGTTTTACTCTAGCATGAATCCAAATTTTTAATGGAGATACCGTACACTTAAAAAAATGAAGACACTGAACACTTATAAAGAATATATATATACATATATGTAATATCAAATTATTTGGTGGGTAGGGTACAGATTCTAAATTTGGGGTTGCAGAGTTGTGTCTGTCATAGGGCACTCAGTAAAAGCTTCCTCTTTTCTTTTTGAGTGATTTAAAAAATGACTATTATATGCAATTTAATGCTTATTTTGATTTAAGCTCCAAAAGCATGTAAAAACTAGATAAAATTTCTTTTATGATATGCTTGAAGTTGCTTATGCATATAGAAAGTCTATTACTATGCAATTTAATGCTTATCCTGATTTAAAACTTAATGATAGGTATTGAACTGAAGTAAATGAAATTTGAATATTTTTTAAATCATTTTATGATGCTACTAAAAAAAATTCTAGAATGAATTATCCTACCATTTCTAAAATTTTAATACATGTATGTGAGATTTTATCTCTCTTTTTTGAATATAAAACAAATGAAGCTTATGCATATAGAAAGTCTATTACTATGCAATTTAATGCTCATAATGCTTATCCTGATTTAAAACTTAATGATAGTGATTGAACTGAAGTAAATGAACTTAGAATATTTTTGAAATCATTTTATAATGCTACTAAAAAAAAAATCTAGAATGAATTATCTTACTATTTCTGAAATTTTAATACATGTATGTGAGATTTCGTACCTGTCTGGATGGGCTTTTAAGTTGGTCAAACTGACTTAAAAGTCAGTTTTTGACTTGTGAGAGTGTTTGGCAATCATAAGAACAACTTAAAATAAGTCAAAAGTTAAAAGTAGGGTGACCCCTGCTTTTTTCTTTTTAACTTAAAAGTCATTCTACTTTGACCAAGTATATTACTTTTTTAACCTTAATTCTTTTAAACTATTCTCAAATTCTTTCATGTGATCTATTCAAATTATGTATTTTTGAAATTTAAAATAAGTTGCACATTTAAATTAACTTAAATATTAAGTTATTGAAATTGAATTAAAATACAAATTAATTTTGTTTTAATTTTTCTTAGAAATAAAAACTTTAGATTAATTAACTTTTTATTATGTTAATAGTTTTAAGGGTATTTCAGACATTTTGTTAAAAAAAAGTGTTTAACAATACTTATTTGTCAAACACATCAACAACTTTTTTTCAACCGCAACACTTTTATCCAAACACATAACTACTTATTTTTAAAATAACTTTCAACACTTTAAAAAGTTACTTTTAAAAGTTACTTTTTTTAAGCCAATCCAAACGGGCTCTTCATCTCTCTTTTCCGAATTTAAAACAAATGAATTATTTACAAATGCTATTGAAACTATCATTATAAAATTTAAGAAATATTTTTTTCCTATCCCTCAAATTTATTTAACTGCAATTCTTTTCAACTCTAAATATGAAGAATATGGTGCAAAACCTTTTGTTGATTGCATTAATCAAAATTTAGATATTCAACCACATGAAGAACCTGATTTGGTAACATGTTAAATTAGCATCAAATTACTTGCTAAAGAAATATATGATAAATATTGTTCCTTAGACAATGTTGATAATCCTCAAACTTCTATGCCTCGAGTAGGTGTCCATGGTAGAATGAAACATAAATTTACTCTTGATTTTTCTAATAAATGTGAATTTGTTAAATATCTTAAACAAGGTTTAGATAATATTACAAACGAGGAAGGTATATATCACAATTATTGAATTGGTGGGGGCTTGTCTAACTCAATTTCCAAAACTTAGTAGGATGGTGAAGGATGTGCTTACAAAGGATCATCAATAGCTTTGGAGGCAGCTTTCAGCGCGGCAAGATTTCAAATTGAAGACCATAGATATTCGTTAGCAGATGACAGTTTGAAGATATCGATGTTGTTTAGAGATTGGATAAATGCCGAGTGAAGAAATCAAGGACTTCCAAAGTTAGATAGTCAATATGAACTTTTCTTAGATTCAATTATTGGATGTGATAGTGACAATGGCATGGACTTCAAGATCGTCGACAAGCTTTACCAAGACCAGAAGTTGATAACTGTCAATCTTTAGCTGGGTTAGAGAAAAGCTTTATAGGACTATACAACTATTAGTGTTACATTTGAGGCGTAGTTAAAACAGAACCCTTCCTAGAAGGTGGCCGCGTAAATTAGACACTCTACTAATAGTTGTAATTGTAAAACAAATTTGAATAAATTGGATTGATTTTTTAATTTTTGTCATTGTTTTATACTTTTATTAGCATTAATTTTTTGTTCATTTAATTTTTAAAATTACTAACTTAATTCATAAAATTCAAATAATATAAACTTAAAACATATAAATTTAATTAAATAAAAGATTTATCAAACTTAAGTTACTTAAATTACAAGTCATAACTTAACTTAAAACTTTTAATATAAGCTTAAAAAAATTCAGATCTTAAAAACTTATAACATAAATTCAAAAACATAGTGTTTTACTCGAGAAATATAAATAAAAGAAAAATGACTGAGTTTTCAAAAAATCGATTAAACTTATGATTTAAGAGAAATCGAATTTTCAAAAGAACAGAGTCGTCACTTAATTTTTTTTAGCAAAAATCAAGAAAAAACTTAAGGTTTTCAAAAGATTTAAACAGATAAAATCAATTGAAAATAGAGGGTTCGAAGTTCAATGTACATTCCGAGAAGGTGTTAGGCCCTCGGAATACCCGCTAACTTGCGGTTGACCGGCGATTTGACTAAAAATGATTTTGATAAATTTTAAAATTTTAACTAAGTAAAAGGACTCATAACGACTTTGACTAATTTTGAAATTTTAACCAAGTAAAAGAACTCATTTATTTTAACTAATTTTTGAAAACTTTAACGAAGTAAAAGAACTCAATTATTTTAACTTATTTATTTATTACTATTATTATTATTTTATTTTTTTATTAATCATTTTTTAAGGGGAAATGAACTAAGGGGATCATCCTAAAGGGAAAAACTCAAGTGTTGACAAGACTAATGATAAAATAAAGCTAAGTATAGAATATAAGTATTTATAAAAAATAAATATTTTTATTTGAATATGCAAGAGAAATGACCACCTTTGGGGAAATTAATCAAGTTAAACCATAATCCAAATAAATGTTAGTCAAATACAATAGCAAATAGATAAAAAGTAAAGGAAAGGAATATTGAATTTGGGGCCTTTGGCCGAAATTCCAAATCTGTTGAACATGTCCTAGTACTAAAATTTCCAACATGATTTTGGGCTTTGGCCCAGTTAAATCCAAAAGCTGCTGATACTCATTTTATTTGGGCCTTTAGGCCCATTTTTCACCACCTGGACCTGTATATCAGTTATATGCGTTTGTATACAGCATGTATACGATCTATCCTTTAACTTTTCAAGGCCTGTTTCAGCTTCCAAAACTCGAGCAATGATGAAGGCCGATTCGATAAGGATCTCAACTCAACGAAATGCAAGGATGGAGTCCAAAATGGACTCAGATAATTTTACATACAAGAAAAAGAAGAGGTGAACGAATTAGTAACATTTAATTAACCAAACACATTTGAACAATTTAAACTCCCAGATCTATCAGCATACTAAAAATCACATCACTCTATTAGCACTCAAATGATCACGGATAGCAAACTTTTTTTTTTTTTTTATGATTTAGCATTTATGATTCAACAAGATTAAGAGAAGAATGGAATAGAATATATTTAAGCATTTTTTAAAGCTACTGTTAGCCCACAAGGATAAAGCCAAACGATCTCAATAAAGTATGAAAGTGTTTGCATTATATCTCATGAAGCAAGAAATTAGATGTCCATTGCTAATACCTATCTGGAAAAGTAACAATACAATTTCTAGCATTCAAATGATCCTAAAGCTTCACAACATAAAGTTTCACAACAAACGTAATGCATTAAAGGAAGAACTCAAAACAGTTTTGTGGGCATTCGGAAATCAGTAGCAAGATACACCAAATTACGCGAGATGCAGACAAATAAGCCTTTAGATGAAGACCTTGACCCATAGGAGATAAGAAATCACAACCGGACGGCACATGAGATTTAAAGCAAGAAGTAAATAGAAAACAGAGACATAATGATATAGTGTTCAAACAGTAGATATTTGAAATAGGCGTCGACCAAACGAACAACGACTGAGCTTAAATCAAGATGACATGAATCAAAGGTGAGTTCGCCAAACTTCACACGAATGCATCTAGAAGTGGACACTGTAATGTGTTAAAATCATAACAAAAGATACTTGAGACTACACTAATATCCAAACATTATAAATTTAAGACGGGCCTACATATAATATGACTGAAGCAAGAGCTTATATTGTATTGCTAAATGCAGTAACAAACCATTTGGTGGAAAACAAGTAGCAATGCACATTAACTTGAGCCATATCACGTCCAAATGCAGATTCATGATAAAAATTATTAAGGGAACAATATTTCATCAACATGTGAGCTATACTGGAACTAAATAGCAATTCCAAGGGAAGGGAGACGAGAAATTAAACATGTTCAGCAAAGCTCAATATTAGAACTAGAGCAAATCAGAGTACACATGAGAATTTAAACGAGAACAAGCTCAGAATCCAAATCATTAAGACGCAGGCTAAATGCACAAGACAAGCGCCATGATCACAAAAATGTATTAACAATACACTAGAGAGTTCCTATAATGCTGAAACGAAATGAACTAAAAGAAAAGAAAAATGAAAGGAATATTACCTTCTTCGAGGCAGCGAACAGGACAACGAGCTAGAGACAACGATCCTTTACCACCGGAATATGGCTCCAAGAACTCTGCCGAGCAGGAAAGAGCAAACCAAGAACAAAACTGAACAAGAATCTGGACTCTTCGAAAAATTATCTAAAATACTTATATATAGTTGAATAGCTGGAAATTTGTGGTGTATTTCGTCTCTAAAGCTAGCTGATTCCGACTTTCTTTCTAGCTTTTTTCAATATTTTTCTCTCTGCCTTCGAAAGAATTTTTCAACTAAAATCCAATCCCCCTTTACCAATGAATAGAAAAGATGTTATATAGGGGAAATTAGGGTAGATTTTAGGGGGGAAACGGATAGAAATTGGGGCCAACTCGAATTTCAAACTTCAAAACATACTTTTCTAAGATCTTCAACCCCATTCCGGAAGAGGAAATGGGGACAGCCGCGTGCTGCTGGAAACGTACGATTTGAAAGGGACATAGAGGAAGAAACCAAAAATTGCAGCGCTGCTCACTCAGGGCCGGCTCTATGCTTTGGGAAATAAAGCTTTTGCCTTAGGCCCCCAAATTTTGGGGGCCTCAAATTTTTATCAAGAATAAATTATGTGTTAAAAATTTTATTAAAAAATTTGAATATTTATGATAAAAAGTATAATTTTTTTTAAAATATATTATTTTACCCACTTTAACATCTTTTGTACTTTGTTAAAAATAAGAATTAATAGTTAAAAGTGTTGAACAAAGTGAATTACAAATTCTTTTTTATTTCGTTTTAAATTTTAGTTTCAAACATTACTACAATCATATTAAAATGGGGTATACCAAGTCATCAACTTCTTGCGTCAAATTCTATGATTCTAAATCTTATCTCTATTTAATATTTATCAACTTATTACTTGTATAATTATGTTAACAATTCATATAATAATTGTCTCACTAAAAGGATGTTTTTTCAATGTT
>JAJOOO010026727.1:0-17994 GCA_029582685.1 Solanum piurae
TTTTTAGTTATGTTTTGACTATGAGGGTGAGCCCGGTAGTTTGTCTTGGCCCCCGCTAAGTACTCATGTTTAGAGGTGGTGTTGGACAAGTTGTGTATTATGCTTGAGCTTGACTCATCTATGGTAATTATGTATCATTCTCTTCTTTTTTTTTTGCTCCCTTAGTCCCGACTTCCCCTTGATTATGCTTATCGCTTATGACCATTTAATTGTTTCCGCGACCAAGGATGTGTAATGATACGCTATGAGGCTTGTTTGGGGTCCCTTCGGGTTCCCCATTCGCCGGTCACGTCTAGGCCCTAGGCTTGGGTCGTGACACTAATTCTATCAAAATATAGCCCTAAATGAGTCCAATTTATGGACTCATCAACACCCCCAACTTAAACTTTTATTTGTCCTCAAGCAAACTCAAGTTCAGCCTTTCAAAAAGGGTGTCTCGAATAGTGCTACACAATATTCAATAATGAATGCACATAACAAGACTCAATTTACTTATGCAAAGATCAAATGTGCACTCAAAGATTCAAGTTGTGACTCACCAATATCAAAGAACCTCATGCTCACAATATTTGCTTTAAATGCAAGTTCAAGCTCAACTAAATTGTTCAAATACCCTCACACTAGGAATGATTCCATATTTACACAATGGTTCACCGTTTAAAGCTTCGGAATCAGATGCAACGCTCACACTCACAAAGAAGAACACAATGCATAATTTCACCCATAGGTTTGCCCGTATTTTCCAATCAACATTTGTTTCAGCTCACTCAAGATCAAAAAAGTTATTTTCAAGGCTTGTAATGGGGCTGAGTGCAAAGGTATGGTCATTTAGGCTCAATGAATTTCATCATCATGAAATGTGGTGCTCACAACACTTCCTTTCCCTTTCCTTCATCATTCTCTTTAGTGCTCATAAGTCATCCTATTATTCACTTTTCGTCGATTGTTTGGGAACCTCATTTCTTTTGTACTTTATTCCACAACTTTCTTTTTCATTCTTTTTTTTTTTTCATATGTAGGGGTTCCATTTTTTTCAAAACCATGGGTAAGAGGAGACTTTCCTTGCACTTCTTAACTTGCCCTTATCTTTTCATCACACCCCTAACATAGGCTTTTGGCCTAAGTTGGCTATTCAACAAACCACAACTTCATGAGGATTAGGGGTAATGGATAAAGAAAGGTTATGATTTCATCAAGTTGCTTCCAAAGAAAGGTAAGGCTCAAGGGGTGTTCAAAAGCGGTTCACACACTCAGAAGTTAGTCACAAAAAAGGTATATGTCAAATTGGTTCACACTCTTAGAAGTTGCCTAAGATAATATCAAGAGATAGAATCACTTAGTTGACCGGATCAACGGTGCAAATTCTAGGATCTATCATGCATGGTTCAAAGTAAGCTCATCACCGTAGCCGCGCATTAATGTTCGTTTGATTGAGAGCACTATTCAAGTAATCGGTATTGATTGGAACCGAGGCTTAAATTTACCAAAACAATAACCACATTCAACACATGAGAGGTGGCAAAAAAAATTTGGACGGGTCAAAATCACTTTGCAATTTTAAATAAAATGAGCCACAAGCTCAAACATCCACAGAAAGCAGTGTAAACACAAAACCCAAATATAAACAAAACACAAACATCAACAGCATACAAAGGTGGGCCTCACCACACCACAAATAAAAACATTTGTCCTCAAATGCAAATAACAACAAATCTAGAATGTCACTTAAAGAAAGACATAGAGGGAGGTAAAGAAAAATCTTGTCTACAGAGTCGCTCCATCTGTCTGGGCATTAGTTCCCGATGTGTCAGCCTGGAATTTGATAATGGCCCCCGGAGCTTCTTCAGAAGATTCAGCGGCACTTGACTTACTAAGATTGTCCAAGTCATGATCCGCCAAAAAGGAGTGGATGGCTGTGAAGAATCCACATCTCCACCAGGGAATATTGGGGTCTCGAGGATTTGTTTTCTTGCTGGCACTGGGCTTCTTGCCCTCATTATTAGGGCTGGGCGTTCGGTCGGTTCGGTTCGGTTTGTAAATATCGGTTCGGTTTTTTGGTTTTCGGTTTGGCCAAATGTAAAACCAAACCAAACTGAAATAAATTCGGTTTGGTTCGGTTATTATAATTTTGGTTTGGTTTATTTCGGTTTGGTTTTCGGTTTAACCAAACTTAATTAACAGTGGCCTGTGGGCTGTGGTCCAAGACGCCGTTTCTCGAGTGCTGCACTTTCCGAACAACCTGCCCCAATTCCGTGAATCACTGAATTGTGAATTACTACACTACACCAATAATCATAAATGCAACATTTCACAACATCAACACAAACAAACACAGTGGCCTAGACACCTCTAAAAAGACAAAAAATCAATCTCATCCACAAAAATCTGCACAAAGTCAAAACTAGTAAGAAATACATAACACTATAAATTAAAAAAAAAATCTTCAGAAGTGCAGGAATTGAAGTGGCCAGTGAGCAATGACCTTCAACCTCTGAGTCGCGAGCACTGAGCAGATGACTGATGAGACAACAGTTGCGGGCTGCGAGCAGTCAAGCACTCAGCGAGGAGCCAGGAGCAGCAGCTGGCCTGAGACGACGAGCTGAGAGATGAGAGATGAGAGATGAGAATTGAGAGACGAGCTCGGAGCCGCAGCGTAACTGAGACGAGAGTTGAGATTTGAGAGATAGATCAGAATTACGACTTACGTGTTAGGGAAATCAGATTAGGGATTTTTCTGATTAGAATTTGGGCTAGGCATGGGCTATTGGGCTGAGATCAGTGTTTTAATTAAAGGTTGTGGGCTGAGAGCAGTACTTTAATGAAGGGGTAAAGAGTATATATATCTAATTTCAGTTTTTTCGGTTAACCGATTTTTTCATCTAAAAAACCGAAAACCGAACCGAAAAACCAAAATATTGAAAATTGAAACCGAAACCGACCGAAATAACCGAAAAACCGAAATCGAAATTTAAAATAAATTGGTTCGGTCGGTTTTTTCGGTTTTAACCAATTATGCCCAGCCCTACTCATTATCCATTTTGAGAGGATTTTTTACCTTTGTATTTTTCCTAAAAAATTTCGCTCTTCTTTGTCCGGGTGGCAAATCTTCGAGAAAAAGGTTAGAAAGTGTTCAGACAAAAGAAAGGCAGTTCAATTTGTAGAATCATTTAGCCGAATCAGTTGGCGAAGCGCGCATCTACTTAGGTTGTTCGCTGAGTGAAGTGCATAGCAAATACAAGGGTGTAGACAAAGGGCAAAGCAGAAGCTTTCGGTGAGTCGCCCAATGCTTTTGGCGATCCAAGGCTTCTTGCCGAAAGTTACAGAATTCAACATCACATTTAGCATTAAATTAAAAGTAAGATGGGGATTTTAGGCGAACCGATGAGTGGTTCAGCGAGCTCGACCCAGCTCTCCAAATGACCCAACATGCCATTTCTTGACCCAACTTCCTGAATTCAACCCCACAACCCCCGAAAACAAAATTAAGTCATGCACAACTCAAATTAAGCGACCCAGTGACAATTATGCACAACCCATGATTTTTCATCCAATTTAAAGCGCAACATTCTGGAATTAACTATATAACTTAGTACGGGTAAAATTTGCAAACCTAACAGCCAAACAAATGTTCTAATCCTACTAGAGAGGACCAACACACATTATTAAACTAATGTCATTGCATTTGAGCACAACTTTTTAGGAAAGGAATGCGGAGTTTGTAGTACCAACCTTTTATGCCAATCAAATGGATATTGAGATTGAAGGAAGCAATGTAATCCAACTCGTAGCATAATTTGAGACTAAAATTACTTCAAAAATGCAAGAAATGTAAAACTAGAGTGTAAGTGTGAGTTTGGGAAGATGAAAAAGTGAGGGAAAGGGAATGAATTTGAATATTTTAAACCTTTGGCTTGAAAAACCGTCCATTTTTTGCCCATTCGGTGACATTAGTTAGGATCGCCAAATCACTTCGGCATGTCACCAAGTAGCCACTTTCCTCGCCAAATTTTACAGTACTTCCAGTTGTTCTGGGAGTCCAAACAACGGTCTCTGTCGGGATCGCCAACATGGTTGGCGGTTCTTCAATAATTTCTTGTGCTCATCGAGTTTTACAGACTCCAATGCAAGATGGTCTTGAGTCTAGCGACCGTCTAGTTCGGAGTCGCCGAACCATTCGGTGATTCACTGATTGGACCTGTTGCTCGCCAATCTACACTTTTCATTCAATCTCCACACTTCTATCTACACAATTAACACACAAATATTTTATCAAAGAAAAAGAAAGCAATAAATAGTTTTGGGTTGCCTCCTTCAGAAACACCACTTCAACCAAAGAAATCTCTTGAGATTACCCAAAATATAATTTTAGACTTTGACCGTTCACTTTTAATGGGGGTCCTTATTGATCTTCAACTTCTATGGCACCATTGGTGAACACCCATGTTACTCTAAAAGGTCCAGACCATTTGGATTTGAGTTTTCCAGGAGAGAGTCTAAGTCGAGAGTTGTACAGCAACATCCAATCTCCCGCCTTTAAGTCCCGCTTGAGTAGTTGAACATTGTGCCATTTATTCATCTTTTCTTTGTAAATGGCTGAATTTTCATAAAATTTGAGTCTCATCCAGTTCGGTCAACTTCTCTACCCTTCCATTCGAAGTTTCTGACTAGTCCAAATTTAGGGCTTCCAATGCCCACAATGCTTTGTGTTCCAACTCGACGGGCAAATGACATGCCTTACCAAAAACCAACTGATATGGGGACATACCAATAGGTGTTTTGTTTGCAGTCTGATATGCCCAAAGTGCATCATCTAGCTTCCTAGACCAATCAGTTCTATTGGCATTCACTATCTTTGCCAGGATGCTTTTGATTTCCCGATTTGATACGTCGACTTGGCCACTTGTTTGGGGATGATAGGGAGTTGCTATTTTGTGTTTTACCCCATATTTCTCAGTGCCATTGAGAACCATTTATTACAAAAGTGGGATCCCCCATCACTAATAATTGCCCTAGGACTGCCAAATCTTGCAAAGATGTAACGTTTCAAAAATTGGACAACACGTTTTCCTTTGTTGTTTGGAAGTACAATAGCTTCCACCCATTTGGAAACATAATATACAACCACCAAGATATATTTATTTCCAAATGAGCTCGCGAATGGGCCCATGAAATCGATCCCCCATACATCGAATAGCTCGATCTCTAAAATAGGAGTGAGAGGTAATTCGTGTCTTCTAGACACTCTGCCTTGCTGCTGACATTGAGAGCATTTCTTTGCAAATTCATTTTCATCCTTGTAGAGGGACGACCAGTAATATCCACTCTGGAGTACTTTAACGGCAGTGCGAATACCACTATGGTGACCTCCCAGTGGAGACGTATGACAAGCATGGAGAATTTTGTCCACTTCTTCTTCTGGAACACACCTTCTAATGACATGGTCATCACACTCTCGAAACAAGTATGGTTCATCCCAAAAGTACTTTTTAACATCGAACATGAAACTCTTCTATTGGTAAAAGGTTAACTCATCTGGCATGAACCCACACACAATGTAATTTGCAAAATCTGCATACCATGGCGCATGTTTGAGAGATCTTGCAAACACATGTCCATTGGGGAAGGAGTCGTCTATGTAGACCTCATGCGTAGCATTTTCCCTTACTTCCAACCTTGATAAGTGATCATCCACTTGATTTTCGCATTCTTTTCGATCTTTTACCTCAATAAAATTCTTGTAATAGTAGCACCCATCTTATCAATCTTGGTTGTGCATCTTTCTTTGCCATCAAGTAACGGAGTGCAGCATGATCAGTATGTACTATTACCTTGGTGCCTAGCAAGTATGCCCAAAACTTTTCAAATGCATAAACTACCACAAGCAATTTTTGTTCAGTGACCATATAATTACGCTGGACACTATTTAGGGTCCTGCTTGCATAATAAATTGGGTGAAATAGTTTGTTGCGCTTTTTCCCCAACATGACCCCCAATGCCATACCACTAGCATCACACATTACTTCAAAATATTCAGACCAATTATGGATGATGATAATCGTGGTGGATACTAGTTTCTCTTTCAAACACTGAAATGCAGCCATACAAGCGTCATAAAAATAGAATTTCACTTCCTTCTCTAAGAGTTGGGATAATGGGTGTACAATCTTTGAGAAGTCTTTGATGATCCTTCGGTAGAACCATGCATGCCCCAAGAAGTTGCGAACACCCTTCACTGAAATCGGCGGGAGTAATTTCTGAATGACCTTGATTTTCACCTTGTCAACTTTCAACCCATTTTGCGACACCTTGTCCCCGAGAAGAATACCTTCCTTCACCATAAAGTGACATTTCTCCCAATTCTGAACCAGATTCGTATCCACGTATCTTTGGATCACCTGCCCTAACTGTGTCAAGCACTCCTCAAATGTATCCCATACGACTGAGAGGTCGTCCATGAATACCTCCATAGAGTCTTCAACTATATATACAAAAATAGACAACATGCAATGCTGAAATGTTGTTGGGGCATTTCATAACCCTAATGGCATCCTTTTGATTGTAAATAGTCCATAAGTGCAAGTAAAAATGGTTTTCTCTTAGTCTTCCAGTGTAATAGAGATTTGATTGTAACCGGAATACGCATCTAAAAAATAGTGCCACCCCTTTTCTGATAATCGGTCAAGCATCTGGTCCATAAAAAGCATTGATATGTGGTCCTTTTTGGTCCATGAGTTTAGCTTTCGATAATCCATGCATACTCTCAATCTAGTCACTGGTCTAGTCGGCACGAGCTCCCCCTTTGCATTTGGGACTACAGTGATATCTCCCTTTTTGGTACACATTGTACCGGGCTTACCTATTTACTATCTGCAATTGGGTAGATTAGTCCCGCGTCTAACCACTTGATAATCTCCTTTTTCAATACCTCTTGCATTGGTGGGTTCAATCTCCGTTGATGTTCCACGCTAGGTTTACATTCATTATCAAGCTGAATCTTGTGTGTACAGATACTAGGAGGAATGCCCACTATATCAGTTATGGTCCATCCTATAACTTTTATATGCTTCTGCAGTATTTCAATGAGCAAGTTCACCTGCCTTTAAAGCAAGTCTGTTGCGGTAATCACAAGTAAAGTATTATTGGCTCCCAAGAAAACATATTTGAGATGAGAGGGTAGTGCTTTTAACTCCAGATTTGGCGGTTCCTCAGTTGATGCCTTCACAGGAGGACTTTCCCTATTTTTCAGGTCAATATCCAACTTGATTGGATTCCTTGCATACACTCATAATCCCGATACGGCACCTAACACTTCATCATAGCCCTGAACTTCAGATTCATCATAATTAGCAAGCACAGATTCAAGGGGTTCATTCTTTCACATCAAATGGCCCACACTTTCCACCAATTCATCAATAACATCCTCAGTTGACACCACATGGATATCGCTTGGCTGTTTCATGGATTTGTAAATATTGAAGTTTACCTAATCATTGTTTACCCGGAACTTCAGTTTCCCTCTTTCGACATCCACCAATGCCCTCCCGGTTGCTAAGAATGGTCTTCCGAGAATAATGGGGATTTCAGCATCAATCTCACAATCTAAAATCAGTCGAAAAGTTGAACCGATCTACTTTTACCAAAATGTCATAGAGTATCCCAACTAGATGATTGATTGATCAAGCTGCCATAAGGAGTCTCATTGTGGTTGTCTTTAGTTCACCCAAACCAAGCTTCTTGTAGATTGCATATGGCATTAAGTTGATGCTTGCTCCTAAATTGCACAAAGCTTTAGCGAATTGGAGCATACCAATGGTGAATGTGATGGTGAATGCCCCAGGATCTTTTCTCTTAGTGATTAGCTCTTTTGTCATAATCGTGCTGCAACTATGGGGTACTTCAATAGTTTCATAGTCCAAGCTCCTTTTCTTTGTAACTAGCTCATTCATGAATTTGGCGTATCCCGGCATTTCCAGCAATGCTTCCACCACAGAGAGGTTAATGGATAATTTCTTGAACACTGACAAGAACTTTTTGAACTTCTTGTCTTCATTCTTCTTTTTCAAGCGTTGGGGAAAAGGTGGGGGTATCTTGGTAAGGGTGCATGACTTTTGAAACTTGAACTTGTTGCTCCGCTTCCTCCTGTGGTTCTTTGGCAAGGTTTTGTCGAATAGGTAATTCTTGTTCCTCCATATCTTGCCTCTTTTCATGCTTTTGAGGATCCTCATCTTCCATCACATTCCCTATTGCCACCTTTCCTCTATGGGTAACTACAACCATCTCTCTTTCAATAGCTTCCGTCCACGTTTTGGACGCTAATTGAGTTGAAAATAGACTCAATTGACCTTCCAGCATTTTGATGGCATCAACATGAGAATTCATTTTACTGTTCAACGATGAAAAGTCATATTTCATCCCTTTTAGCAAATCATCAGAACCCTCAACTTTATCGAGTATGCGTGACAATAAATCATTTACCCGAGGATGACCTGCACTCCCTGCACTCCTCATGATCATCCTTCTCAGCCCAATCTTGCCAATATCTCCTTGGTTCTTCACCCCTATAATAGTTCCAACCTTGATTTCTACTCCTTTGTTGGTAGCGTGGGTGGAAACACTCCTCGTATCTTCTAGAGTTCCAACCTTGATTCTCCCCCAGTCTTGAGTAACCAGAAAAAGAACCCTCCTCAACTCTAAATACTCCATATTTCCCCTTCATGTGTTCATGTAGAATTTCCATTTAAGACAACATCTTTTTGATGTTTTCGTCCCTCTCCCTTTCTTTATCGAGTTGTTCTTGTGTTAATCTGTAGCATAGTGGGGAAACTTGATCATCTTCGGTGTACCATGCTTGGTTTACTTTAGTCATACCATCTAGGAGAAATGAGGCTACTTCGAATGATTGTAACATTATTCCTCCTTGTACCAATTGATCACCTATCCCTTTATTAACCGAGTCCAGACTACGGTAAAAATGTTGGAGCAACAATCCACCTAGCAATCCATGCGTTGGGCATTTACACAAAAATCTCTTGAACCTTGTCCATGATTCATGAATTGGTTCACCTTCCTTTTGGTTGAAATTCTGAATGTTGTCACTCAGTTTCATCACTCTTGATGGAGGAAAGAATCTTTCGTGAAAGACCATAACCAACTCCTCCAGTGATTTGATGGAGTTGTTTGGAAGCTCGACCAACCATTTAGTAGCTCCCCCGGTCAATGATAATGGAAATAAGCGAAACTATATGGATTCTTGAGATAGATGCTTGAACGATAAAGGGGTGCACACTTCCACAAAACTTCGTATATGTTCGTGCGGATCTCCATGCTCTAACCCTCCAAACAAACCTCTTGAATGTATGAGTTGTAGTGTCGCGCTAGTAACTTCAAATATTGCATTTCCGTCGGCTTGTGGCATGCAAATTGCGCCCATCTCACCCATGTGGGAAGTGTTATAAACACTATTAACATCATCGATGTCCTCTCGATGAAAAGCACCACCCGCTGGATGACCTACTTGGTAGCTATTCTCCCCGTTTGAACTCATATGTCGTGTTGTGACACACAAATACTCAAAACAAAACTGAAAATTAAGTTAGTAAACTACGACTAAGAAGAACAAAAATTCTACTAATCAAAGAATCATCAAATAACACCACTCCCCGGCAGCGACACCATTTTGATGTTTGCGTAATCAAGACACAACTTCCATTGCAAGTGTCTACGACTTACAATAGTAAAGTAACCCAACCTAGGGTTGGGGTCGAGTCCCAAGGGAGTGGGATTGAGAATTATTATAAAAATAAAATTAAGTTCTAATTAGTCAAAGCTAAAAACATTTTCGAATATAAACATGTAAAATCTAAGGGGTGATGCAAGCGTCAATTAACAATGGGTTTTTTTTCACAATTAAGTAGAAACATCAATAATGCGAAGAGTACTTATCAAGGATATGGGGTTCTTGGGATGTGATAGGAATACGGGAAAAACTAAACTATTGGGTACATGTTTATGACAATAAATCTATTGAATATTTGTGACTAGGATAGACTATAGAGTGGATAAATTCTCTCTTGAGCAACTTACCCCGAATCAAATGGGTTCCTCTCGGATACCCACTTGTTGCATGAAGTGCAGCCTCCGCCTTAGCCTACTCACTCTCTCGAGCTGAGTGCATCGGAATGAGACTAGGGTTCACTCTCTCGAGCTGAACCACATGTCGACCCAATCCCACCAGCCATCAATTTAGTAGTCTTAGTTTTACGACCTCTCTCTCGAACAAGCCAAAAATACAAAGGTTAAATCGTATTTGCAACTACAATTTCATTAAGTTCCACCACAACTACTAAACGAAATCACATCTAAACAACAAATAAATCATCAACAAGCAAGACCCAACAGATAATCTAACCCATATTCACAAAATCACACACCAAGAATTGGGGTTTTAGCTAGTCATGTAAAGGAGATAGAAATTTATTCCAAAATGAGTTTGCATTCAAATGGGTATGAAGATTTAAGTCTCAAAACAAGCCAAGATTGAAATATCCACAAAACCCAAGTCCAATTTCTTGGAGTTGAAACCCTTTGAATCTTCAAGTTCTTTAAAACCCTCTCCAAACATAGAACTCAAAAGTCTATATTAAAAATTCTATATTAAAAAGTCTAATACTAAGCTACAACTATTCAACGAGTAATTATAGTTTTCAAAAATTTGTGTGGCAGCGGATCATTCAGCATCGTTAGTCGAGATTGCCGATTAACTCAGCGATCCTCCCTTTGGTAGGTTTTATCGACATCTTTCTCTATCCTTCAGCATCGTCGTGTATGGATCATTAGGCGACATAGTACAGCTTTGCAGAACTACTCGGCGATATGCCGACTGCTCCTTTTCACCGCCGATTTGATCCTTCCATTCAGGGCTCAGCACACAGGAACAAAAGGCGAGTATAAGACCTTTTGGCAACTAACCAAATGGGTTCGGGGATCCTCAAATCTTCATTTCTTCATTCTTTCAGCTGCCTTTGTTCCCCTTTTTTGCTAAGTAGTGTCCATGCTTTCCTTCAAACTCTAAATACCTGAAACTTAACGGTTTTCATCAGATATTGAGATAAAATATGCATTTGAGGACACTAAGTTGATCAAAATTTTAGCCCTAAATGAGTCCAATTTGTGGGCTCATCAACTACTCTCAAGCAAATGCAACACTCAATCATATTCAGAAAGCTTGAAATGATGACTAGCCGGTATGAATTGAAGCTCAGTATCTCTTTTTCTCTCATGCAATCAAGAAGGATTCCATTCTCTCATAAAGCAAATCAATAATGAAGTTAGGGATTAATACAACTCTCACTCTCTAAAAGAGAAATATGTACAAACTTCATTCCATGGCTTAGTTAATTGACCTTTTCAAAGCATTGTAATACTCAATGGCACATATTTTCAAGTTTATTTCATGCATTTTATTTAAAGACTTGAATCTCAATCTTTTGTTCAACTTTTTTGATACACTTTTTTATTTCAACAATTTCTTTTTTCATTTTCAGTCTAATGCTCATATTTTCTTAAGTAAGGACGGGTTCCTTCATTTTCCTCAAAACATCTGAGGTTCAAGACTTTCAAGGTTGAGTCTCACTTTTATTTTTCTTTTTACTTGGTTTTCCTTCCTCCTTCATTTCCACACGCCTAACTTAGTTTTTTTGCCTAATTTATGGATGAGAAGATAGGGACAATTTAGCTCAAGAGGTTTCAACAAAGTTACCAACAAACGGTTTAGGCTCAAATTCTGCCAAAATGGTTGCACACCCTCATAAGGTAGTAAAAAAACGTAAGAACATATTTTTTTTCTCTCAAAATATGTGCCCAAGATCATTTCTTGCATTCGCAAAAGATAAATAATCAGAATAATAAGACAAATTCTAGAATTCAATAAGCATGATTTCAAGTAAAACGTCACCACACAAAGCACTTCAAACACAATCATTTAGGAAAACCCTACATGATCAAAATCTTACGTCGATATTCAATACAAGGCTCACATTAAAATGCAGCTAGTAAGCACAATAATCAAGAAGATCATTCAAGAGTTCAACCAAACCAATTTCTTCTTGCAATCATTAGCACAGAACACATTTCTTATCATAATCACTATCCAAGAAATTGATATTGAACACAATCGATCCTCGAATATCACAATCAAAACTCAAGCATCACAAAAATTTCCAAACTCATTTGGTAAATAAATATGGAGAGACAAAATACTAAATAACAAATATCATCATAAAAACCAAAATACTAACATACTACAAATGTTTAATACTAAAAATAAAAAAATATAATCAAAAAGGGAAATGTTCGCACAAGTGCCCTCACCACACAAAATTTAAATAGTATTGTCCTCAATGCAAAATAAAATTAGTACGATATTTGATCTAAAAGTCCACCCAATAGGCTATGCATGTGGAGTGCTCAAATCATGAATCTCAGAGGGGACAACATCATTTGGTGCATTAGTGCCAGACAAAATAGGAGGAGGAGGCATCATAATAGTCTCAACTAGGGCATTATTGCCAGGCAGTTTTGAAAGTTGATTAATGGCTCTGAAGACACCCCACTAGTGCAAAATGTGAAGGTCTCCACACACAATATCTGCATCATTGCATACACCATGTACTCATTTATATCCTACAGCTTCATCATCTTCGTAGTAATCCGCTGCTCATCCTCCTCTCTTTTTATCTCCCCCTCGTCCATCTTCTTGGCCAAATCAACATTAACCTCCTTCCCATCTCTCGTATGATCAATAGAAGTATCTACCCTCACACCACCCACACTATGCTACTCAGTCACACTATTAAGAACTTCAATACTCGGTACGAAAGTAGGCACATGCATGGGGCATCAGGTAAGGAAACTTCAACCAAAAGCATAGAAATTTCTCAGGACCTCAGCTAGTCCACATCAACCCAAAGATTGGTAATCTCAGCCTATATGGACTTCAACTAATATGAACCACCCTCAATCTTTTCATTCGCCTCCATCCTAGTTGATTATTTAACTTCTCAACATGCGACTCAACAGTGGTCTCATATCGAGTCATCATGTCTATCAAGGGAGCCAAAGCATCCTCAATAACCTGATCAATCAACTTAGGCATCTCTATCTCAATTCTCGCCACCCTCACAACCAAAAATTAGGAAATATTGTCTATTTGGTAAATTATGACCAGGGTTAATGAGGGTTGGGAAATATGAGTAGAAGCACGTACAATAATTGTGGAAGTAAATGGCACAAAAATGGGTGGGGAGGCACCTTATGGAAGAGCACGCTGAGCAATATCGACCTCAAGGCTAGAAAGATCAACAACATGAGTGGTGTCTTGTGGTTGCAACTTTCTCTGATCGGCATCATCCCTTAAATAAACCACCTTAATCTTTTTTATGTACTTGGAGGAGGCGAGAGTAATCCTCACATCAGTCCTCTCCCTAAAAGGAACTCCTGCACCCTCACACAAATGTGTGTTCAAGATATTGAAAGGGAGAGAAGTCCTAGTGAGCCATCTTCAACATCACTTCCAAAATGAGCCCACAAACATTGATTTGAGTTTGATACATGATAGTGCAAACTAATATAGCTTCTACAAGCCAGAGATAACTCATTTTGAGATGGTATGATAGTGCTACGAATGAACCAAAACCAATAGCTGGAAGCGACCATCATATCTTTCTTTTTGATCCTCGCTCCTACAACCTTCCATAGTGGGGAGATATTAGATATGAGAGGGGACAGCCACCCCTTTAGTGCCTCCATGCATTCCTTTATTTGGTGCTGATTATACTCATTACTATCACCTTTTGTACCCAATATTTGATTTATTTTGCATGCTTGACATGACACTATTTGGCCACTAAAATTAACTTTATTCAATGGTGTCTTGAGTGTTCCCTTTCTCCTCTTGGAAAAGGCTTCTACATAATTTGCGTAGAACTCCCGTAACCATTCTAGGACAAAAGGAGGTTGAGTTCTCATGAACCTTTCAAATCCTTGAAACATGATCATATCCCAGATGGCTGGGTAGTCACTCATTACCTCATCCGTGAAAATTCTTATCTCCTCGAGAATTGTATGTTATGCAGCTGTTTTAAGCCTGTTGAGGACCCTTGGTTCTATAATTTGGTGAACACGAGATGCAAGGGACTGAGTTTGAGGAGGTTGTACCATCTTTGACCATATATCCATCCTTTTTTGTGCAGCCAACTTTCTTAGGTGTTCATTCACATGCGTAGAAGAGCACAAAGTTGCTTCATGTTGTTCTGAAGCCTTAGATGGCTCATTGATCAAAATCCCTTTATGTCCTTTCGAATGGGGAGTGGGACGAGATTGTCTTTTAGATGCCTTTTATGGATCATTGATCGAAATCCCTTTAGTTTTTGACTTTCTTTGAACATCTTCATTTTGAGCATGTCACCTTAGGCGAGGTCAGGACATTTGGGTGATCCACCCTTTTAGTTAGGCAGTCACCAGTGTGGAGTTTACACTTCTTCCGTGTTTTTGGAAATTCTTTCAAGTATTCATCATTGCCTTATCCCTTAGCCTTCATAGCTACAAAATATCACGACCCAGGGGTACCTCCTAGATTTAACACGACGTACTCCACCTCGAAAGGGTCTAATACAAACACTTTGAATCATAACATAGGTAATAGAATTGAAAATACGGAACAATTTAAAACTTTTACAATCGAAGTCATAATTCATAAAAGCAACAAGCGGAAGTCTTTCTATACTCTTTGTTTCAAACCATTTAATACAACTTTTAGAATAAACTCTTGGGACACAGCCCATACGATAGTCTCAACATAAAGAAATGACATAAAGGTAAAGTGGATGTTGTCCTCAAAGCTATGAGGACTCACCAAGATCTTAAACTCTTCTAGATCCTTGAAACCTAGCTTCGAAAGCAAATCAAGCCTCCAACACTACATTTGGTTAGAATGTAGGCAATATGCGTTAGTACAAAATGTACCAAGTATGAAAGCTAGAACAAACTTATAAGGAACCTCAAGGCACACTTGTGCAATACATGAAAGGTATCCCATACTACCCTTCACAATAAGCATAGCCTTGAAATCATCTTAGTCATATTCACCCTTCTTTTGGTCTTACTAAAAGCTTAGTTCATATAGACAAGGGAATTACCACCTTAGTCAATCATGTCTTTTAAGGAAACTATGGCAACAACCCCAGCTAAGTCATACTATATAAGGGAACCCTTCACAACTAGCCTCAAGTCATACTTGTTCCATGTATGGATAGCATCCTATACTACCACCCACACTAATTACTTCTTTAGACTACTATGAATGTTTACTAGTTGGGAACTAATCCCTCTAGTCTATTTACCTCTTCAAGGCTACCAAGGAATAACCCACTAATAGGTTAGACCATGCTATCATCTTACTAATATAACTAAGTTAAGCTAAGCTAAGTACTTTGGAAAACACACTAACATGCAAGTCCAAGCTACTCTAGGAAAGGTACATGTGTTCTATCCTAGCTACCATAAAATAGTCCTAGACCAACTAAGTCATGCTACCCTTACAAGTGTACTAGATTACAAATACATGCTATCCATAGGGGAGTATGATTCTCAACCCTAAGCTATCCTTAGGAGAGTATGAGTCATCAATCCCAAGCTACCATGACTAACCTAACTCAAGCTATCCTTGAATTGCATCTTACAATGCAAGTCAAGCTACCCTTACGAGAGTATGGACCCTCAATCCTAAGCTACCCTTAGGAGAGTATAAGTCCTCTATCCCAAAGCTACCATGAAATCATCTTGGCCAAACGAAGTCAAGCTACCATGAATACATCCTAACAATGCTAGTTCAAGCTACCCATAGGAGAGTATAAATCCTCAATCCTAAGCTACCATGACTACTACTAACTCATGCTACCATGACATGCAATCTATAATGCTAGGTCATGCTATCCCTTAGGAGAGTATAGATCCTCCATCCCAAGCTATCAACGTTGGTCTCATCCTACTAAGCCAAGTTGTACATAAAGGAAACACAAGCCTCCACTTCAAGCTATCCTATCTTGGTTTTGTCTTGCGACGTCAAGCTACACATGAAGGGATCATATACCACAACCTCAAGCTATTCTAGTCTAACATGCTTTGATTCATTTTAGGTTACTAAGTCAACCTACAATCCTTCTATGTGAGAGAAATTGATTCTCCTAGCTTGTTCATGTCTAATTGTATAAGAGAAAGAGAATACTCAATCAAGATAACCTCATATTGAATTTACCCCCAAAGCCCTAATAATGATGGCTACAAGCCCTAGTTTCAAGCTTAACTTCATTCTATCATGATCCATGTCTAAATTACAAGCTATTCAATCATATTGTTCATTAGAAGGTGATTCTAGTCATACTTGATCATAAAGGTTCAATTCTAACTTCACAAGTCAAGATCCTTCCTATTCAATCAAGTCTAGTTCAATTCATGATTAGATGATCCTAACTATGATCAATTAGTATTCAAGACATTGAAATAGGAAGATCACTTTAGAACCTTCAATTTTGCCTCTAATGGCATAAACCACAAAAATCACATTCGTCAATTTAGATTAGGGTTTGATGTTTGCGTAATCAAGACTCAACTTCCGATGCAAGTGTCTACGATCGTACATTAGTAAAGTAACCCAACCAAGAGTTGGGGTCGAGTCCCAAAGGAGTGGGCTTGAGAATGAATAGAAAAATAAAAATTTAGTTCTAATTAGTCATAGCTAAAGACATTATCGAATGGAAACATGTTAAATCTAAAGGGTGATGCAAGCGTCAATTAACAATGGGGGGTTTTGTCATAAGTAAGTAGAAACAACAAAAATGCAAAGAGTACTAATCAAGGAGATGGGGTTCATGGTATCTGATATGAATACGGGAAAAACTAAACTATTGGGTACATGGTTCTGACCATAAATCTGTTGAATATTTGTGACTAGGAAAGACTATAGAGGGGATAAATTCTCTCGCGAGCAACTTACCCCGAATCAAATGGGTTCCTCTCGGACACCCACTTGTGGCATGAAGAGCAACCTCCGCCTTATCCCACTAACTCTCTCGAGCTGAGTGTGTGGGAATATGTCACGCCCCGAGCTACCTCTGAGATGCGAAAACGGGACCTAGGACCACAAGTGATCTCAAGCTAACCCTACTGGCATGATCATGAGTATACTAAATATAATAAACTGATGCGGAAGCTATAATCATTAAAAAAATGAAAAGAAGGGGAATACCCATATACTATAACTGAGATATATGATAACTGATGAGTTTAATACAAAGAAGTTATTAACCCAATACTAAGTTGAATCTAACTATGTCTGAAATAAGCTTCTAAACTGACTAGAACTATTGGGACATGCCCCAACTAGGTCTAGCAAAACTTAAACTAAAGACTAAAAGCGATAAAGATAAACATGTCACTAGTCCTCAAAGAATGAGGACTCACCACTGATGTTGCTGAACTGAAGATCGGGAATTGATCTAAGCGTGATCTGGTTGCTAAGAACCTGAACCTACATCACGAGAAGATGTAGCGCACGTATGTGTCAGTACTTGAAAGGTACAGAGCATGCAGGATATAATAAAGCTGAAATAACATCATAACTGAACAAAGCAAATAAGCAATGACATAATCTAATCATGATATAAATACTAAATGATGAGATAACTGAATGCAGTGACCAATTTATAACATGCTGATTGAATACTGAATGAACTGTAAATGTGGTCAATGCAATAGAGTCTGACTGAACTGTGGGAGCTACTAATAACCGATAATAAAACCACATGAGCTAAATGTGGAGTCTGATGTATACTCCCCATCAAGAGGACCCAATATACCCGGCCAAAGGTATAGAGGCATGACTGGCGTGATCACTAACTGATATTGCCCACATAGGGGACTTACACCTACGTGGCTCGT
>JAJOOO010026728.1:0-20136 GCA_029582685.1 Solanum piurae
TGACTAATTGGATATAATCGTGGGTTAAAGTAAAGTCTAAACCATTTTCCTTGTGGGATCGACCCCAACCTACAAGTTGGGTTCTTTACTTGATAACGATCGCTTACGCTTCTTTAGGGAGGTGTAATTTGAGCGTATCAATTATTGGGGAGGTGTAATTTGAGCGTATCATTCACCCCATTATTCACCTCCAATGGAATACTGGACACCCCATTTCTTTTGAAATTTCTACAACTTTATTTCACAATTTTTTTATTTTTTTTATTTTTCTTTCTCTCTTTTTTATATGGAGAGGTTCCATCTTTTTCTTCTTATCTTTTTCTTCTTGATTTACCTCATTTTTTAACCACACCCCCAACTTAGGCTTTTGGCCTAAGTTGGCTATTCAAACAAACCACACTTCATGAGAATTATGGGTGAATGAATAAAGAGGGGTCTCGATTGCTCAAGTTCTTCCAAGAAAAGGATAAGGCTCAAAGGAGTTCAAGCAAGGTTCACACATCTCACAAGGTTGGCCACAAAAGAGGTATATTGTCAATTTGTTTCACTCTTCAAAATTGTTGCCTAAGATCATTTCAAGATCTTGCATCACTTAGTCAATCGGACCAACGGGGCAAATTCTAGGTGCCATCACACAAGGTTCACGGTAAGCTTATCACACAAGTCATTGGCACCAGTATCAAATGAGACTCCACACTTTCTCTAGTGTGCAATGTTCATCACAAGAGACTTCATTCGATAACTAGCTAGTCACAACGAGATGCAAACAATCTACATATTATCTATGCAACTTCATTTGGCCTCATCGTAGTCGCACATTCATTTTTGTTCGATTAAGAGCATTATTCAAGTCATCGGTATTGATCATAACTGATAATCAAATTTGCACAAGAACAACCACATTAAAACACAACAAGAGGTGGCAAATGTTTTTTCAGATGGGTCAAAAACCATTTTCATTCATAACAAGGAGCCATAAGCTCAAATATCCATAAGACAATATCAAGACATAATTTCAAAACACAAAAACCCAATAGATACACAATATAATCACAAGAGGTAGGTATGGATATACCTCACCCCACCACAAACAAAAAGACAGTTGTCCTCAAATGCAACAAAATAATCAAAAGTCAATAAAAAAATAGAGAGGGCGGTAAAGAAAGGTCATTTCTACACAGTCGCTCCATATGTCAGGGCATCAATGCTTGGGGTCACATCATCACTAGCTCCACTAGACCCAGCCATGGTGGTGTATCTCAAGGAGGTCTGTGGGCAGTCTCGAACATCGCATCCTCCAAGTCGTCCAGATCATCATATACGGCGGCATCTCGCTCTCCAAGCTGCTTCTCATCGGTCTGTGCCTCTGACGCAATAGTTGCCACATCTTTCATAGGCACATCTCTGGTGGTAGCCAGAGGCATCTCAGAACTGCCCGGAACACCCTGAGTTTCAGTTGCCTCAAACAAAGAGGTGAAGTTCGTAGACTTTAGATAGTCAACATCCTTCCTCAAGTCTGCAACCTCGACTTTCAAAGTCATCATCTCTGAAGTAGCCCATGTCGACTCTCACAAGTCTCTACTCTCAATGTGAGAGCACCAATAGATGTCTGGAGGGGTGTCAACGCAGCTAGGATGGCACGCTCAATCATCCAAGGTACCTCGGCCTCTAACCGGGTAGACCGCACATCTGTAAAATGGGCTAAGTGCCCAATCTTCAGTATCATGGCCTGAGTAAATCTGTTGGGCTGGGAAGTAGTAGAAGAACCAGGAGCCTGAGAGGAAATGGAAGCGGGTGTACATGAAGACCCAGTGGCCAGAGTAGGCAAAGATACCTCTGCAGGTATCAAATCAACATCAACCTCCGAGAATGTATCCACTAGAGCCGCTCTCCTCCTATCCCCTTCACCCCAAGTGTACTCAGCCTCTATGCACCGGATATCTGTGGAAGATGTGGGCGTGACCTCTATGTCCCTCTTCTTGTCATGAGAAATTCAGCACGCCGGCATAGCTCTGTATTCAGGACCGGGTAGGGAAAGGGTGTCTGTCTCTGTTTGGCCTTCATGGCCATCTCCTGCTCAGTAATGAGTCCCAAGTTGAGCCTCTTGTGTGCAATGATAGATCCTAGAAAATCCTCCTTGAGGTGGCGGAGGATGGACTTCTGTGAGGGCATGATGGAGCTACTGATAAATCCAAGTCGGGCTCGCCGACCTCTTTGGCGAGTTGCCGACTTCACTTTTGGCTCGCCAACCTGCACTTTTTCAGACACATTCCACTTTTTCAAACACATTCCACTTTTTCACCTGCACAATGAACACCCGTTAAAAGCAATAAAAACTTGGGTTGCCTCCCAAGAAGCGCCTTAGTTAACGTCGTGGCACAATGCAAGTCCCCACTCAAGCTTCGTTCTTCGGGTTTGCCATAGTATCACTAGGAAACCCCCTTTGTTGTCTGGGTTAAGATGCGAAGAAATTTGACCCATTTGGATCTCCAACTGCTTGATAGAGACAGAATGAGAGGTCATCGTCTGGTTGAGAGTCGATGCATCTTCCTTTATTTCCTTCAAAACTTTATCCGACCCTTCAAACTTGTTGAGAATACGTGAGAGCATATCCTCAGTCCGGCCACCCTCATAATTTTTCGGCTTTTGACGCTCATGGTGAAGAACATACCTATCATTCTCCCTATCTCTTTCCTTCTAAATGGCATTCCGATAACGCCTCTCTCTATCACACACTCTCCAGCCCTCATATTTATTCCAACCTTGGTTGCCACCCGGCCTTGGGTAGTTTTCACGATAACCTCCTTATTGGTTGGGTAGGAAGTTCACTTCCTCATTGTACAACGCTTCAAACTTGGCCTCATCGGGGTTTAAACACCCAACGCCCACATCATTTACACTCCTAGCACCGACACCCATCACATTTTTGGCTAAAATGTCAAGTTGGGTCATCATCTTTGCCATGTTTTGGTCCCTATCTTGATCTTTCTCAAGTTGCTCCTTTGTCAATTTAAAATTTAGAGGGGAGACCTGATCTTCATGAGTGTACCATGCCCGGTTAATTTATGTCATGACATCTAAGAGTTGGGCTGCTATAATGTAAGATTGTTGCATTAAACCTCCAAGAGAAAGTTGATCAGCCACTCTCTTGTTCACCGAATCAAGGCTTCAGTAAAAGTACTGTAGTAAGACATTATCGGGCAATCCATGAGTTGGACATTGCAGCACCAACTTCTTAAATCTTAGACAAGTCTCATGGATTGTCTCACCCTCCAAACGCTTGAAACTTTGGATGTTGTCTTGAAGAGTCATCATCTTCGAAGGGGAGAAAGAACCGCACTTGAAATGCGGTAATGAGCTCTTCCCACGAAGTGATAGAATCTCTTGGCAACTCAGCCAACCATTTACACACGTCTCCCATTAGATAAAATGGGAACAACCTAAGCCGGACCGATTCTTGAGATATGTTCTTAAAGGAGAACAACCCACAAACTTCAACAAAGTTCTGTATATGCTCATGGTGATCCTCATAAGCCAACCCACCAAAAAAACCTTTCAATTGCAAGAGCTGCAACATGGTGCTTGTAATGTGGAACACAACGTTCCCTTCAGCTTGAGGCAAGTGAATGGCACCAACTCCACCCACTAGATTTGGGTCATTGACATTCAGTTCATTGATATCATTGAATTGCCAATGTCATCTTGGTGGCCCACTTGGCTACAATTGCTTTCATTGACACTCATTTCCTCTGTTTTAACAGCAACACAAAAACCAAAACCAAAAATAAGTAGATTCAACTATGACTAACAAGAACATAATTCAACTTCACCAAAAGATTTTCAACCAACACCACTCCCTGGCAGCGGTGCCATTTTGATTAATAACGTTTCAAAGATACTTCATCCAATTCTAAGCGTCAACGATAGTTAATCAGTATATAACCCAACTAAATGAGTTGGGGTCGAATCCCACGGGGAGCGGTACGTGTTTCATATTCAATTGGGAAGTATGAATATGGTCAAATAAGTTATATGAATAAAAATTATCGAGTAAAGACATTATTCAAATCAAAGGGTAACATGAATGTCAAATGGGAGTTTTTGGTTTTTATTATCAACTACAAACAACAGTAAAAAACAATACAAATTAACAATAATGAGATGGGTGCTTGGGATGTGATTGACTATAGGCTAATATAGACAAATGGGTAATTGCTACTATTAGTAAATAGCTAGATATTAGTGATTAGGATAAGCTATAGTGGAGGTAAATTTTCTCTCGAACAATTTACCCTGAATCAAGTGATTTCTCTCAAACATCAACAAGCATGCAAAATAAGACCAACCCACACCTTAATCCATTCACTCTATCAAGTTGAATGTGTAGGAAAGGGTTTAGGATTCACTCTCTCGAGCTAAACTCGGGTCAACCCAATACCCACAAACCATTAACCAAAAACTTTAGTTCTAAAACCTCTCTCTCGAGCAAGCCAAGAACACAAAGCTAGAACTGCATTTGGAACTACAATTCTTAAATTAAACCATAAGTAATGATTAAACTCACTTTTAAATGACATTTAACCTAACAATTAGCAATACCCATAAGCTAAATCAGCCCATAATCACACCCCAAGAATTAGGGTTTTAGCTAGACATTATAAAAAAGGTAAAACCCATTACCAAATTGATTATCCATCAACTGGGTAAGAGTGATTTCGTCCTTACAATGCTCCAATTTGAAGATTTTCAAAGACCCACTTCCAATTTCTCAAAATTAAATTTCCTTAATCCTTCAAAGCTAAGGAAAACTAGAGAAAACGGTCTCTAAGATTGATAAAATATTCTAAGATAGTTAATAGATGAATAAAAGATACTAAACTAAATGTTCAAAAATGTATTTATATTTGCAGAAAATAAGCTATGAAACCTTATTCGATGAAGTAAGTCGGGCTCGCCGAACCACTCGGCGAGCCATCCTTTGGTTTCTTCCATCGCCTTTCTGCCTTGGCATTTAGCATCCTCAAGGTCTGTAACTTTGGGTGATCTAGCACTGCATCATGGAACTACTCAGTGATCCACCGACTGCTCTTTTCTATCGCTGACTTGGTTTCTTCCCTTAGGGCTTGGCACACTGGAACGTTAGGTGGTCAGATAGTCATTCGGCGATTCGCCAAGTGAACTTGGCGATCACCAGGCTTGCCTTTCTTTATTCTTTCTGCTCGTTTTGTTCCTTTTTGCAAGTTAGTGTCCTTGCTTTGTTCCTCAATCCACATACCTGAAAATCAAGGGTTTTACATCAGTTATTGGCACAAATTAAGCATTTGAGGACACTAAATCTATATAAACAAAGCCCTAAATGAGTCCAAATCTCGAACTCATCAAGAGGACATAAGGAAAACATGATATGCATGCCAAAGCTTAAACATAGTAAATCCTTTAAAGAAAAATAAAAAATCATGAGTATAGTCAATGCATCTTAAAATCATAATGAAAGCTTCATAAAACCTTTAAAATCAACTTAGTTCATTTTTTGGGATATTTATGTTAATCGACATAAACCATGTGTGCTATAACATGGAATCTGGTGTCTTGCTCCCACACCGTAAAGAGATTTCCTACTAGCTAAGGTAAATGTCATGACCCGACACTTTGTCCTCCAAATTTTGCACCGGAAAAGGGGATGAAGAATATAGAGTTGTGGAAAGGTTTGTGGGAAACTTTAGAACTCCCTAGATATTTCCTTGAAAGGCTTACATTGGAAAAAGAACAGTCCTTACTAGAATATTCTAGAAAAGTATAGAGATTTCTTAGGGAAGGTTATAGAATCACATGGAAAGTTCTTGGACTATTCTAGAGTTGTAGAGAACTCTACAATAAGGACTAAATTATAAATATGTAGGGACTTGAGTAGTAATTATTATTTACACTTTAGCCCCTGGGATTGTAGTGGGGCTCTCATTTGTAAACCATACAAGTTTGAAGCAAGCAATCAAGCAAGTTGTAAGCAATACAAAACCTTCTTTCAACGTTCTCTAAGTCTTTCTTTACATTCTCTTAGCGATCTTAGTTCAAAGGGCTTACTTGAGCTTACAAGATCTTGAAAGATTAGTGAGTAAGTTGTCAAGTGCCGCACAAAGCTTTAATGAGACTCTAAGTCCGTGACAACGTGGTATCAGAGAAAATGTTTGTTACTAAGGGAATGGCCAACGAAGGAGACTTTAACGCCACTAGCAACCACAACATCCATGTGGATGGTGGAAAGAAGAGTTGCAAGGGGAAGAAGCACCACAAGAGTAGTGAAGAGGTGCTGCTCAACCCTACACCAAGTGAGGTGCTAACATCTCACCCACCTTTGACCACGAAGCAAGTGTTGATGACCGTGGCGAGGAGCCCATTGACGTCACGCCTGGAGAGGAGCGGATCACAAGGGTTGAAACGGTGAGGCAGGTCATGGAGATCTTAGGCAAGTGCTTGAATAAGGCCAACGGTAAGTTCAAGACTCTGGAGGACTTCACCCTTGAGAAGAATGACCACATCCAAAAGGAGTTAGAAGGCCGCCAACGTGCTGAGTTCGAGATGAAGGAGGCTATCACTTCCTTGGAGTGTCATCTCATGGAGGCGTTGAGCACGATTGAGGCCATGAAGGGCGAGATGAAAGCACTCAAGAAGGGAGTGGAAGTTGGAGGATCATCGTCGTTTGACCAAGATATGGAGGTCAAGGTCGAGGCTCCCATGCCACCTATGTTCAAAGGCGTCTGTGACGCGCAAGAGGTGGAGCATTTGTTATGGAACTTGGAGAATTACTTCAAGTGTAACCGAGTGAAGAACGACGAAAACAAGATCAACACCGATGTGTTGTATCTTTCAGAGATGGACATTCTATGGCGGAGGCGTAAAGAGTCAAAAATAGGGAAGCAATTTTGCACCATAAACACTTAGGAGAAATTTTGAGTTTAGTTCAAGAAGGCTTTCTTCCCTAACAACGTCATCTGTGAGGCGAAGCATAAGTTTAGGGAGTTGAAGCGGACGGGCAATATACACGCATACGTGAAGGAGTTCACAACGCTTCAGATTCCCAACCTCAAGGATGAAGATATGTTGTTCCACTTCATGGATGGGATACAAAATTAGGCCAGGACAAAGTTGGAATGCCGAACAATCAGGACTATCGATGAAGCCATCATGTAGGCCGAAGCTTTGACAGACTTCAGGTATGAAAAGTTGAACAGAGCCAGAGGAGAAGAGATGAGAGGTAGTCATGACCAAGGTGGGGGAGATCGTGGAAAAATCAAGGACCAACGGCCACATCTAAAGAATCATGATGCCTATAGGTTCAATGGCAAGAAGTCTTGATGGCATGGCGACATAGAGAAGAAGGCAGAAACTTCCAAAAAAAATGGTTGCTACATATGCGGTGGGTCGCATGGCTATGCAAGGTGCCCTGAACTGAAGAGACTTGGTGCTATCCTACAGAAGCGGAAGGAGAAGGATGCACAGGAGCTATGACAAGTCGTAGAGATGACGTAGTTGGGCTTGATACGACTATACAGAGCCATCACGAAGCAGCCAAGAAACCTGGGAGAATACGACATGCAGTATGTCGACATCACGATCAATGGAAGACCCGCTCGGTCTATGATCGACACGGGTGCAGAGGCCAACATTATGATCAAGACGACAACAAACAAGGTTGGGGCTGAGTTACAGTACAAGTAATGCCCAACTCAGGACGGTCAATGCACCACCGACTCCCGTGTGTGGAGTCGCGCATGGAGTAAGCATAACGCTAGGCAAGTGGAAAGGTAAAACCAACTTCACTGTCGCTCCTTTAGACCTTTTTGATATAATTCATCGTCAAGAGTTCTTCCAGAAGTGACCCGTGGTGATCAATCCTTAACTCCAATGAATTTTGGTCATGGAGCAAGAAGGATCATGTATGGTGCCCCTAGTTAAGGTACCGAAGACGGAAGGACAAGTCCGACTAACGGCAACGTAGCTCGAGAGAAGCCTTAAGAAGAAGGAGTCAACATTTGTAGCCACCATTGCAAGTTCGAAAGAAGACAATGGTGCTAAAGGGTCCTTACCACCATGCACGCAGAAGGTTCTAGAAAAGAACAATGATATGATGCCAAAGAAGCCTCCAAGGCGCTTGCCTCCTAGGAAGGAGGTAGATCATAAGGCCAAGCTAGAAGAGATAAAAAAGCAGCTGAAGGATTTGCACGAGGGCATTGATCGAGTTAATGAACTATTGGTCGCACATGCAAGAAGACAAGAATCGGTTTTCTATGCAGCAGTGATGCGACGCGGTCGTCACATCAATAGGTGGGGGAGAGTGTCATGACCCGCCACTTTACCCTTCAAATATTGCACCACAAGTGGGGAGGAATAATCTAGAGATGTGGAGAGGTTTGTGGAAGATTTTAGAAATCCCTAGATATTTCCTTGAAAGGCTTACATTGGAAGAAGAATAGTCCTTAGTGGAATATTCTAGAGAAGTATGGAGATTTCTTAGGGAAGGTTAAAGAATCGCATGGAAAGTTCTTGATGTATTCTAGAGTTGTAGAGAATTCTAGAATAATGACTAAATTGTAAATATATAGGAACTTGAGTAGTAATTATTATTTACACTTTAGTCCCTAGGATTGTAGTATAAATAGAGGGACTCTCATTTGTAAACCATCCAAGCTTGAAGCAAGCAATCAAGCAAGTTGTAAGTAATCTTCCAAGCAATACAAAGTCTTCTTTCAAAGTTCTCTAAGTCTTTCTTTACATTCTCTTAGCAATCTTAGTTCAAAGGCTTACTTGAGCTTACAAGATCTTGAAAGATTAGTGAGTAAGTTGTCAAGTGTCGTACGGAGCTTTAGTGAGACTCTAAGTTCATGACATAAAGGACCATAAACTTTTAGCTTAGGTGGATCCACTAGCTATGTCTTTTAAGAAAGTTCTACAAGGCACGTAGTTAGGGTCAAGGAGCTTGCTACTAGAGATCCGATCTCTACTAACAAGATAGCCTCCATCTCAATATCCTCTCGGTGCCAGGTAAAATTCCAACGGAATAGTTATATTTCTAACATATCATCATACATGGAAAAGTATAATTAAATTATTAATACAAGATTAAAACATCATAGAATATCTCCTTAAATCATGAATCATGCGTGTGGGAGAAAACCTTTCACCAAATCACGGTCCCTTTATATGAGAAATTTTTTCGTAATTTCATTGATGCTCATCTTAAAGAAACTTTTAGATCATAAAATAACTTTTCAGAAATCATTCATAAACTTTCATAAATTAACATTGATAAATTCATAGCTTTCTTTCATAAACTTATATCTTCATAAATTTATAGTCAAAATATAAACAATGCGTGAGTCCATATGAAATCAATTGAAAATCATGTAATTGAATCAAATTAATTATAAGAAGAAAAAAATCAAACAATCAAATCATTACAATGAAGACCCATGGAGAATTGGATGAAAACCTAATCAATTTTGATGAAATTGAATTTGAAGAATTGAGATCTTTTGGGACTCAATGGGTGAACGGAACCCATTGATGAATTCCGACATACCTTGATGATCTAAGCCCAAAATAAATGGAGGAAAAAAAGACTTGAGGCTTGAATCCTTAAGTGTTTTTCCTTGATATTGAGAGATTATGGAGAGGATGACGTGGATGGGAATTAGGGATTTTGGAAAATGAAAGGGTTTGGGTAGATTTAACAATAAAAGGTAGTTATAGGACTTAAAATTTGGATCAAAACGACATAGTATAGGTATAGAGTGCATTGAAAAAGACTCAAATACCCTTAATAAATAACTGTCGGAGGACCCTACATTTAGATCTATGGGCCGAAGAAATTTCTACGGACCGTACTGGTAAACCGTAGGTCGAGTTACTGAGGCCTAAATTTGGCCAACTTCCAATGACTCCATTCTACAGACCGTCAAACCTTCTAATGTTCGTAGACCACTCTTTTAACCCAAAATTTCACTAAGTTTAGATTGCCTATACGAAACCCTTCTACGACTTATCCAATTTCCTACGACTAGTCCTGTTCATTCGTAGGTCATACTCAAGAAACTTGAAATTCGAAAAACTAAGCCCTAGTTCTACGATTTCCTTCCTACGGTCTGTAGATTTGTATCGTAGACCACTGGATCAGTGCAAACACTACACTTTTCCTTTCCTTTCAACTTTTCCATTTCTGAGGTGCTACACGAATATTTTTCTATCATCTCTCGGATACATTCATATCTCCTCTCAAACATATTTGTATCAATTTTTTAATTATTGCAATAATTTCCATATAATATTAGGGCCCGAGACAATGACTTTAATGAAGTTTAGTTTATTTTAGGACAAATAGATTTAAGCTAATTTAATTGTAAAGAGAAGGAGAAAAGTATAAGAAAAGATTGTGTCAATTCATGATTCATCCTCTTTTTGCCATAGAGCATATGAGATGAAATACGAAGTAGGAATTGACCTGTTTCCACTAGTGAGCCCCTCTATCTTTGTTTGAAAAGGTTGATGTGACGTTGGTGCAGCGTAGCTATATGGTCCCATTAGTGTTATCTAGTGGAAACGGCATCTCATGTCTCCTCTTATCACTATGATGAATGCTAAGTGCTAACCAAAAATTGAATAGCCATAAATCTATAAAAGCAGTGGAAAAGATATTTCTTCTTTTGAAATGTTAACAGAATTTATACCCCCAGGGCCTTTTTGTAACAGTATGTGTTTGTTCCATTATCAATAATTTTGCCCACTCTCCCCTCCCCTACCCTCCCTCATATACACTAATTTTTCCTTCAATCTTTGCTTCAAAGAAAAGAAAAAATATATATTTTTATTTTAACAAACTAGTAGAGTAACTATTTTTTTCATTTCATTTCAATTTCAATTGAATATAGGAGCTTGCTTACCGGCGATGCCAACGCCGGTGAGCACTGCCAAGCAATGCTTGACGGAGGAGGCAGCGCGTGCTCTAGACGATGCAGTGGCCGTCGCTCGTCGCCGGAGCCACGCGCAGACTACATCTCTCCATGCCGTTTCTGCGCTTCTTGCACTTCCATCATCTACCATCCGTGACGCCTGTGCACGTGCTCGCAGCTGCGCGTACTCACCACGGCTCCAATTCAGAGCTTTAGAACTCAGCGTCAGCGTTTCTCTTGATCGTTTGCCCACAGCCAAAACCCTAGACGAGCCGCCTATTTCTAATTCTCTCATGGCAGCAATCAAGCGCTCACAAGCTAACCAAAGAAGGCATCCTGATACTTTCCACATCTATCAACAACTTCAACAACAGAATTCCTCTAACTTCTCGATTTCTACTCTAAAAGTTGAACTGAAGCATTTTATACTATCCATTTTGGATGACCCGATTGTGAGCCGAGTTTTAGGGGAAGCGGGTTTTCGGAGTTGTGATATAAAGCTTGCACTTCTCAATCCACCGGCTATTTCTAGGTTTTCCAAGGCACGTTGCCCACCTATGTTTCTTTGTAATTTAACCGATTCGGAGCTTAACAAACGTGGGTTTAACTTTCCATTTTCTGGCGTTTCCGGAAAGGGGAATATTGATGAGAACTGTAGAAGAATCGGTGAGATTCTTGTGAAGAAAAGCTGTAGAAACCCGTTGTTGATCGGTAATTGTGCAACTGATGCACTTTACAGCTTCACTGATTGTGTACAGAAAGGTAAAGGTGGTGTCTTGCCTGATGAAATTAAGGGATTGACTGTATTTTCTTTTGAAAAAGAAATTTCTGATGGGAGTGAAGAAATGATCTGCTTGAAGTTTAAGGAAGTGACTGATGCTGTAGAGTGTTGTACAGGGGATGGAATTATTGTGAATTATGGTGAATTGAAGGTGTTTATTGATGATGGGTCAGTGAGCTATATCGTTTCTAAGTTCACAAAATTGGTGCAAGTAAATTGTGGGAAACTGTGGTTAGTTGGAGCAGCAGCAAGTTATGACATTTATTTGAAGTTCTTGGCTCGGTTCCCTACAATTCAGAAAGACTGGGATTTACATCTGCTGCCCATTACTTCATCCACTCTTCCAATTGGAGGACTACCTTCCAGATCCAGGTGGGATTTTCTTCCATATTCTATTGCATTTTCTTTAACAGATATTATTACAATGATAAGTGCTGATTTTTTTTATTTTTTATTTTATCTTCATATGACAAGGTCTCAAATTTTTTTATACGCTTGACTTTAAACGTTGTCAATATGGTTGTTGTACCTACGCAGAGTTTGAAATGTCATAAAGTTGAACTACCATTATTTATGAGATCTTCACATAACTTCAGAAGTATACCATGAAGTTTTCTCATTTGGGACTCTGGACGTGAGTTGCTTGAGAAACATGAATACAAAATATTACTCCCTCCGTTTCACAAAGAGTGATCTGGTTTGACTTGACACGAAGTTTTAGAAAATAAAGAAGACTTTTGAATCTTGTGATCCTAAATTAAAGTTATGTCTAATGTACTAAATTGCCCTTCAATTTTGTGGCTTTAAACATGACACGTGGAAAGCCGAAATTAAAATGTTACCAAAAAGGGAAAGATGTCATTCTTTTTTAAACAGACTAAAAAGAAAAGGAGGTCATTCTTTTTTAATCGAAGGGAGTATTTGTTAGAGTAATTGGTCTCATCCCTTTGTGATGGTTGCCAATGTAGTTTTGCTTTTTTGGATGCTTTTATGCAGCATATGTGAATAATTTTGACACCATCTTAGTGCAACTTTAATAAAATGATTCTTTGACTTATCAAATAGCTATTCGTCTATGGGTTTGGCAAAACCCAGAGTTTTTGGTGCTGATGTTGTATTTGTGTTAAAAGATCCAATTAATATGTAAAAATAATTTATCAAGAACCCAATAAATTTCTTTTTCTAGAATCAAGGACCCATAAACTCAAAATTCTAGCTCTGCTTTTGAACCAGTAGTTATATTTTTCTGTTATAATCCTTTAGTAGTTCAAATATCTCTCATACTTGAGGAAGGTACAGGTTTTCCGGTGTTACTGCTGGTGGAAGCACATAGTTGATAAATTTCTAAGAAGATACCTCAAAAGTATTTTATTCACTAGCACAATTTATTAGGTGTAGATCTATTTCTAGATGGATTTTCCCGTGTATAACGTCATCTTGTCGAAAAGCATGTTTTTTTTAGATGTACCTTGTAACTACAGAATCCATTTTAATGTTTATCTTCATTCTTTTAGCCTCTCCAGATCTTCGTTATTACTAAGTTAGTTGCATCACATGCAATTGCGTATTAAGCTGTTTTCTTCCATAGTATATTGGTTGTAGAGTACCTCTTGCTTCTTAGCCTTGCATATCCATTGTAATCACCATCCTTGAGAAGTCAAGAGTGAAGTAAACTTGAACAAATTTTTGTACCATTTGGACAACTAACTTTGTACATTAAAAATTATGTATGCTATCTTTTTCCCTTTTTTTGAGATAACCCATCTTTTCCCCTTATATTTAATTTATTAATTTTTCTTCTATATTATACATTTCCCTTTATTAGCTAGCTAAGTTATGTACTGGGCAGACTGTGCTCCATCATTTCCCTCCTTGAAAAAGTTGAACTTGTACAATTGTTTAGTATTGCACGAAACCGATAAATTAATCAAGCATATTTGTTTATTGTAATTATGATGTGTGGAACTCGGTGGTCTGGTTTTGTTCCTACAGTAAAGGAGCACAATGTGATGACATGGTTTAGCATATCTAAAGAAGAGGCTTTAGCATCCAAGGGATAATTTCAATGCTTAGAACAGCATAGACTGTCCTCTCACTGTTTCCTTTTCGTTGATCTATGACATTGTCTCCTTTTTGTTGATCTGTTACAGTTTTTAGTCCATGTTTGTGTGGTACATAACAGAAGCATCTGCCTAAGTTTTAGCTTTGAACCCTGAAGTCTTGAATTGTTCGACTGTGTGGCTCAAGTTTGACCATTATTGAAACTTTGACCGCAGCTGTTGAGTCTTCGAGGGTTTTATCACATTTAAAGCATGGCTCCTATAGTTTTTCATGCACACAACAAATTGGACTACAAAATGCTTTATGCTGGTGTGTATGTCAAAAGAAGATTCTGTTTTTTTTTTCTTTTCTTCACTGTGTCTCCATTCGGTCTCTAATCCACCCAGTAAAAGCACTCCTGAGTGTATTGGTTTCCGAGTTGTTTGTGCTGATTCAGGGAATATACTAAGAGGTCTAAAGTGTGTATCTCATTGCATCTTAAGCTTTTGACTTTGTGTGTCCATTGGCTCTCACAGTCTGGTACTGACATTTGCAGCTTGATGCGGTCATTTGTTCCTTTTGGTGGGTTCTTTACCACATCATCTGAGTCTGAATACTCATGGATAAAGAAAAATGAATATACAGCTCGATGTAACCTTTGCAATGAAAAGTATGAGCAAGAAGTTTCAACTGTGCTGAGAGGAGCCACTGGTCCAGTCACTGATCAGCATGCAACACATTTATCTTCTTGGTTACAAAAGGCTGAATGCGGACCAAGCAGGGGACTAGTTGGGGTAGAGGTGTGTCATTCAGAGTCAAATTCTTTCTCCTTTCCTGTGATTTTAGTTACGGTATGGTTAAAAGTTTGTGGATGATTAGCTTGTAACTCTTTCAGTAAATATGTGCTCTATCAATTCAGTGCAGGCCGATGAAGGCTGCAGTTTACTAAATGCCAGATTGGCGGGATTGCAAAAGAAGTGGAATGATATATGCCAGCGTCTTCATCACATACATTCATTTCAACCAGATGCTTTGCAAGCCAGGTCACATCTTCCCAGTTTGGGCATCTTTCAGAGTTCTGCTGCTGGGGACGAAAGCAGAAACAAAGATTTATTGTTGGATGCAAGACTTACTAATCAAAGTTCAATGTCATCACACTTGCAAAATACCTCCTGGACCAAAAATACCATGTCAAAATCAGTCGTGTCTGAAGGTGATTCTGATTCCCAAGCTGAAGTACCGGCTCAGAGTTTAGAAACTCAGCATCTGAAGATGGAAAATATCTGGACCCCGTACCGTCATGCTCTCCGTGATTTGAGCCTTCCCCTTGATCAAACATCATCAGCCTCAAAAGCTTCTGTTAGCACAGACCTGGGGTTGGGAACCGTTCACATATCCACTGTAAGAGATCTGTCGAAACCCAGTTTTCCGGAGAATCAGGATCGCCTTCCTTACTTTTCAGGATCGTTTTCTTCCTCTGTTCCTCAGTTAGACAAGGACTTGGATGTGGAAGACTTTAAGAACCTTTATAAAGCTCTTTCTGAACATGTTTATTGGCAAGAGGAAGCCATTTATGCCATTAGTCATACTGTCGCTCTCTGCAGAAGTGGTAATGGAAGGAGTCATGTTTCTAGCAAAGGAAATATCTGGCTGAGCTTCCTTGGACCTGACGAGGTGGGGAAACAAAAAATTGCAAAAGCTCTTGCTGAGAATGTCTTTGGTAGCTACAATAGCTTGCTCTCTGTGGATCTGGGTTCTAGCGATGGGATTAGCTGCTCAAATTCTCTGCTTATCCATCAAAATATAAGAAATGGTCACATGAATCTTAGGGGACAGACAGTCATTGACTACATCGCGGAGGAGTTAAGCAAGAAGCACTGTTCTATTGTGCTTCTTGAAAACATAGAAAAGGCTGATTTTCCTGTACAGAATAGCTTATCTCGCGCTATCAGAACTGGTAAATTTTTGAACTTGCACGGGAAGGAAATCAGTATCAATAATATGATTTTTGTGATTACCTCGAAATCTGCAAAAGTTACTAAAGATTTCTTTTCCAGTAAAAAATCTCTCGAGTTTTCAGAAGAAAAGATTTTAGCAGCCAAAAACTTGCAGATGCAGATAGCAATTGGATCTGGCTATCGAAATAGGATTGAAGTGAAGAATACAAATTTGTGGATTACTTCAGGGGATAGAACATTAGAATCTTTCTCTGCATATAAAAGAAAGCAGACAGACAACAGTGATTCAAACGATGACAAGTTGCTTCAAATGCCAAAACGTTTGTGCACTGTCCCAAAATCTTCTCTTGATTTGAATTTGCCTGTGGAAGAGATGGAGGAGGAGAATGAATGTGATGAGTGTGACAGTGACTCTGGTTCTGAAGGGTCAAAAGCATGGTTGGAAGAAATCTTAGAGCAAATGGACAACAATGTGGTCTTCAAGCCATTTGATTTTGGAGCTCTAGCTGAGAAAATCTTGAATGAAATCAACATAAACCTTAAGAAGATTGTTGGAGTAGATATCAAGCTGGAGATTGACTCAGAAGTATTGGTACAGATACTTGCTGCTGCTTGGTTATCAGACAGAAAGGAAGCTGTTGAGGATTGGGTTGAGAAGGTTCTCTGCAGGAGCTTTATGGATGTCCGAAACAGGTTCCAACATATTGCTGATAGTGTGATAAGATTAGTTCATCGTCAAGGCATTGCTGTAGAAGACCAGGCTCCTGGAATTTACTTTCCGGCAAAAATAACAATAGAATGATTTTTAGTCAGGTCTGTGTTCTAATGTACAAATGCTGTCAATAGCATTTCTGCGTGTTAAGTTTCTTTGTGCATATATTCCTGTAATTTTGCTGATCCTTCTCCAATTGTTCATCATTGTATCTTTTAGAATTAGGCTATTTTGTTGTAATCCTTGTACACTCTCTATCCCAGACCCTTTGTAGTTGGTTTCTCCCACTTGAAAAGTTTTATCTTTTCCGTTTTGGGGAAAAGCTAGTTACTCCAGGTAATGTATGTATGTATGTATGTTTGCTTACTGGAGGATGACCCAAAAAAGAAGGAAGGAGTCACAAAGATTCTAATTGTTTACTTACTGAAGTTTGTTATTTTTAGTTTGTTTAGGTTTTACTATTACTGCATTGCATCTATCTTCCCCATTTCGGTTTTTATTATTGTTGTTTTCTTTCTTTCTGGTTATATATTTATGAATGTTTTTAACGGCACTCAATGGTAACAAAGAAGAAACTTTACATTCTTCTTAAATTTAACCAATGAACTGAAGGCTTAGGCCTTTAAGATTCTGTCTTTGTTACTGCATTCATCAAGTTTAGTAGATTTATTTTTTGGACCACAAAATTTTACAAATATGCTAGATCATGATCAACCAGCTTCTTGTTGATAAGGATCCTGCTCAAACTCAGAAAATGCAACTCCGAAATCCATTTTTTCTTGACTTATGACATACAAGATTCACATGGTGGGTAACTTACTACTTCCTACACTTGGTTACTAGTTTCTACTAAATATCATTTATCCCTAATTTATGTGATGTAGTTTAGTTGAACACAAAATTTCAAAAGTATGGGAATACTTTGTAATGTTCCAACTGTAAGATAAATAAAATTTTAAACAAAAGAATACATTTTTGTGAACCTTTTATCAAATAAGTGGGACCTAACATGGGTATAATATTGAAAGTTTGATTAAACATGTCTCGCCCAAACTTGGGGAGACGCGATAGGCACATGGTGCCTCACCTGACTGAGTGTACTCAATATAACTCATATAATTATACTCCTAAACTACTTGGGCCAATAAGATTGACATATGCTCAACCGGTAAGGAAAGCTGAATGGTCTAGCAAGGTCTCTATATAGAGCAATCTGCACGAAAATCAGCCCAACAATACATAAGGCCGAGGAAAGTGTCATGATCTGAGACTATCCCCTAGTCATAACACGGTGCTTAAAGTCATGAGTGATCTCAAGCTAACCTATGATTTAGCGTGACATTAAGATCATAAACATAAACTGAAATAATCGATGCAGAGGTTGACTCCGAAGGATACAAGAAGTCCAAGTCTTCACTTAACAATCAAAATGGAATTCATGCCAAACAATCCATAAGGCAAAAAACTAATATCTGAAAGTATCTACTATGATAAGTTGTTGGGATAAATCCCTCGTAATTAAACATGTCTGAAAATTGAATGAATGAAATAAAGAAAAATAACATAAGTATTGTCTTTGAAAGATGAGGGCTCACCGATACTGCTACTAAGCAGATTAGAAGATGTACTAACTGTGAGCTAGATGTTGACCGTATGAACCTATTTATAAAACAATATAATGCAAAGAGGTTTACGATCAGTACTTTGAATGTATTGAGTACGCGAGACATGCATCACAACTCTAGTAAACTAAACATGACAAGTCTGAAATATATGAACTGAAGCAATGACCTTGTAGATCAACATGCAACTGATAAGTACTAAATTGAAATAACTGAATATAATGTAATGCATTATCTCACAACTGCATTGTGCGAGATACTAATAACCGACATACTCTATTGTGCTAAATAGAGTCCAACATGTACCCCAGTTGAGAGGGCGCTCTATTCCTTGCTAGGGTAAAAGACACTAATGGTGTAGATCCACTAAACTGATGTTCAAAATGATTAAGTTATTAGTCCTGATCTAACGAGTGACCCTTAATGTAACACCCCGACTTTTCCAAAACGTCTAAATTAACTCGTACCTTCGTGGAAAGACAAAGAGGGTGAGTAATAAATTAAAAAGGATGTGGTATGTCATATTTTAAGTGTTCAAGGGTTTTATCTCAAGTTTTGAAGTTAAGTAAGTGGCAAAATAAAAGTTGGCGAAAGTTATCATAAGTTCCTTTTTAAAGATTTCTTTGAAATTTGGGTCAAATGTATTAGATGTTTTCTCCTAATATATAAAGAGTTAGAAGGCCTATTACCCATTAAATCGAAGGCCTACGAGTCTAGTTTGCAACACACAAAACCCCGTATCAAACGAACATCCAAGTAAAAAGTTATGAGGGTTTTACTAGGGACTGCCAGGGCAGAATCCGGGTCGGATCCGGGTCATGTAAAGAAATATGGTATGTCGGCTATTTAACGTTTTAGCCATGGAAACAGTTCATTTCAGTTCCAAAAACCAGAGATAAAGCTTAGGGGAGGGTTTCTATGGAGTCCTAGCATAATGAAGGTTAGTTTTGACGATTTCTATCATTAAACATTGCCCCCGTGCCTAGAAACGTAATCCCTACACGTGGCAATAATTTTTCCCTTCTATTTTCTGCGTTTGGAGCTGGTTTTTGAAGATATAGATTTGTAATTATTGGTGTTTCTTCAAGGTTTTAACTTGGTTAACTAAGGTAATCATCTTGGGACTTTTTTATGATTGTTTTTATGAATTTTTACGGACGTTTCGACAAGTTGGAGCAATATGGCAAATCTGCCGATATAAGATTAATTATAAACTGTTTATAGGTGCGTATCATCTGTGTATATATAGTGTTTGCGAAGCTTAGGACATAAGGAACAACTTTCGTGAAGGAACTCGGTCTTACGAGCGTTCATTGGAAAGGTATGTTAAGGTTATTCCCTTCGTTCGACATGTTTCCTTAGATGTGGTTAACGTTGGTGATCTTGTAGATGTAATTGTGAGTGGTTGGCTGATTGGGTGGTTATAACCCCTCTTTTGAGGGACTCATGATCTGTTAAGAAAGACCCTAAGTTAAAAACGACTTGGAGATTATTCATATATATATTGGTTATAGCTAAATTGCTCGCCTTCAGCCTATTTAATTGTTTGTTGTCGCCCTTGGGGCTATTGTGGTTAGCTGTTGAGATATGAATTGCCTAAGGGGGCTATGATGTTGTCTAATAGGACTATGTTATTGCCAAATAGGGCTATGTGTTGCCACGGGGCTATACTGATGCCAAAGAGTGTTATGTGTTGCCTATGGGGTTATTTTGACGTCAAAGAGGGCTACGTATTGCCTACAGGGCTATCTGATGCAAAAGAGGGCTACGTGCAGCCCACAGAGCTATGATGTTGCCTAAGAGGGCTATGCGCTGCCTATGGGGCTATATCGTTGCCAAAAAGGGCTATGTGACTTCTTACAAAGACAAGGGGTTACTGATAAGGTTATGTAGATTGAGTTGGCACCTTCTGGGCTTATGGGGGCCTAAGTAGGTGGTATGTTGTTTGTTCCTACCGGGCTTATGGGGGCTTGGTTAGGTTGATGTTTGATCATTATTGTATTTTATTAGATTCAGTAGTGGGTTGGCATGCTTATCTAAATTTGATTTCCTAACCTGATTGCTTTTGGTATATTATGAT
>JAJOOO010026729.1:0-26948 GCA_029582685.1 Solanum piurae
GAAGTGTGAAGTGAATAACAATTATTACGTTATCATATTCTCTCTTTATTTTTGTTGACACCGAAAAACCGATTTAAAAACACCGAACTAAACCGAACCGAAATAGAAAAAACCGAACCGAACCGATCTAGTTTGGTTTGAAATATGGTGCACACTTTTCTAAAACCGAATACCGAAGAACCGAACCGAAATTTGATTAAACCGAACCGAAGAACCGAACGCCCACCCCTACACACAAGTACTAATACTGGTGGATTCATGGGGCTATAAAGATTTTTTCTTGATAGTATTTGTGAAGTCATTGGAGATGAATGAAGAGAGCAGCTTTTTCAACACTTGTGTATTCCTAATGTGAATTAAACGATATTTTGGCATGTGTATGTATTTTTAGGTAACGGAAGGAATAAGAAGAAACATCGTGCCTTTATTCTTCTTATAGGAAAAAACAGAAGATAGCCAAAAACTGCTTTATGTTTAGATCTTATATCTTTCTCTTCTTGATGGCTGAAAAATTGCTCTACTTTGACCTCAATGTTTCATTTCTGTGTTATTGTAAGTGTTACACTTAGTTTAAGCATCAAGGGGTGTATACACAAATTCCTTTTCAAATCTAGGAAAGAATCTCCTGTATTTCTAGGGAACTCAAGGACGCCTTGTGTCATGAACAGAAACATTAATAGATTTGTTTGTACATATCTCTACAGTTATTAAAGTTAATTTGAATGTCTTTAACACAAATTTCTCTTTTACTTCCAGAAGCCAGCAACAAGCCATGCTCAATCAGGCCCTCCATATGTAACACCAACTCCTGGATCATATCCATATTCAGTAGCTCCACCACATGTAGCTTCTCACCCAACACCTTCTGTCTATCCAGCACCATCTCCTTATTCCACAGCCCCGCCTCCTTCAGCATTTTATCCAGCTTCTCGTTATCCCACAGTCCCACCCCCTCCAGCAGCATATCATCCAGCATCTCCTTATCCCCCTCAATTGGCTGCTTATCCTTCACCTTACTCATCACCTGCATATCTACCTCAGCCTTATCCACCACAGGGTTACTCCTATCCTCCAGGTAAATATTCTTGTATGATGTGAATTTCCTACTCTCCCCTGGCATGCCAATTAGGGTTAACTATATACTTTTGTTGTCTTGCCAGGTCAATACCCTGGAGTCTATCCTCCACAATCACATTGATGCTATGTTCTTAAATGCTTGGACAAGGATTGTGCACAAACAAGTACTTGCTGATTCATTTATTAGTGTGGTCTCATATCTTTGTCTGGTATTGAAATTTCAGGACTTCTCCATGACATGTTTGTGATTGCTATGCTGAAACTGTTTAATATTTGTAGAATCTGGAAATTATTCAAACAAAGCTTATGTTTTGTGCCTGTACTATATAGAAGTATTCCCAAGCGAAATGTACAGAATTTTCTTGTCAGATAGGCTCCACCGGCTTTTGTATGTGCCTCATAGCCAAATGTGGAATCACATGATGATCATTCTTTTTTACATGGAACACTTTAGATTGTACTTTTGTGATTTTTACATACTGTTTGAATTGTTGATATGCCAGCTTTTTGTAAGTTGAACAAAACATATATATTTTTGGGAATCTTGTCTCTTGGCCATTGAATTTGAATTAATCAAATAAGGTTTTAGTTTTCTCAATATTCTGTTGGGAAGTAACTTGCTTAGTAGTTTGATTGGTTGAGAATACCTTCAAATGCTATGAACTTCTCTTGGATGCTTTTAGAAGTACTTCTGCCTGATGAGTACTATTTTTGCCATTCTCAACTTCTGTTGTACTTCGAGCAACAATGTATCAAAAATTAAGTGCACAAAGAAATAAGATAAGGACTCGAGTAGCAACACATATTGTTATATCAAAAGTAGAAGCCTAATTAGACTTGGTTCATAAGTTGGTTATTTTACCAAGGACGGTCAGCTCATCATCGATACTAGAAAAGGAACCTAGAATTACTAAGCCACCTAATAAGAGAGGACTCCTCTCAAATACAAAGTATCTAGAGTCATAAATAAGAGCGTCTCCCCTTATAAAATTAAAAAAAGAGGATCTACTAGAAATAAGACATGTTCAAAGAAGCTATTACTTACACAAGAACTAGCCTAGATGAAAAGGATAAAGTATCAAAAGGTGGTACATATGTATTTGCACCAAAGCTTGGAAATGGATCAAGTGTGAATAAATCATCCTAGTTGGATTTTATATTTGATAGCGACCATGTTATACTTCTTAACCGGTGGTGTAATTTGAGCGCATTAGTAATTTAGTTGATTGATGATTTCAATCAATACTTATAAGACATTATTATTCCAAGTATAGAATTCTCCTCTTTTTCCACCATGTAAGCCTCTTGATGACGACCGAAAGATCTTCTAATCATCTTAGACGGATCTCTTGTTGAGTGAGAATAATATGACAAATTTCTCCAATTTTGCAAGGATTGGCTTCGTTGATTGTCTGCTAGATCTGTCCTTAAAAGACTATTCATTGAATCACGATCGCTCACATTAAGCACAATAAAACTAGTAAAATGAGTAGGCAAGTTTCTCAATTTTCAACAAAACTAATTAAAGAACAAATAAATAAAAGCAATGTTAAATGTATTTGAGTTCTTGAAAAAACACAATTAGTAGACGAAATTAATGTATAATAAATTCGAGTTATTGAAACTTAATGTATATTTCCTATTTCATATGGGAAGTTAAAGTTCATTATATTTGGAGAGTTCAATAAATTGTATTACTTTTGATTTTATTTTTTGCTTTTAAATTCATTGAATGATACTTGAAACATAAAATAAAAGTTCAAAGGCATTGACAATATATAATATTATATCATGAACATAATTTAGATGGAGAATTTTTTTCCTATTTTCTTTCTTTACCAAAATAAAACGAGTCCAATTCAATTGGAACGTGACAAACTATCTAGTCTAGCTATTTGTGTTTCTGTACCACAAATGCGATGTACTCTGAGAAGACAATATCCTACTCTTGTTTCGGTCTCCAGGAACTATGTTACCATTACAAGAAGGTGCCCAAGTATCTGCACAACTATCCATAAAACCCAACACATATTCTAGGCAGAGTCGCACAATCAAAGTCAAAAGAACTACTTCTATTTTTTTTCCATTTCCAAGCCGCTCTTTTTCTGTTTTTTCCCCTAAGGTGGTGTATCAACATCATCGTTAATAATAGTTTTGCTTTCTTGAGCTTGCCACTTGTTTTTAGGAAATAATCCACCTCATTTCTTTACCTAAATTTACTCCCAGACATCGTCTCAATATAGTATCTATCAATAATTCATGCGGTGGCTCCAGTGGTACAAACTTTTATTTCAAACCTCTAATTCTCTGGCAACTACTTTGGCCTATCTAGATTCACCGGACGCATATGCGTAATCTTCCTCTGAATCTGCAACTTACTCAGAGTTACATCAGACACCCTTCCTTCATTAGGTACATCACCTTTGTTTAGTGTGATGTTCTCTACCCTAACATCCAACACAACATCAATGCAGGTTCCCGATGGCAACAATAGGTCCGAAGGTATATCATCATTGCATAAGTCATCGCTGATAACAATTATTGGTGGAATAGAAGAGACAATGGCGCCGACCTTAGTTATCGAAGGAAGCTTTGAAAGAGTCAATGTGGAGAAAAAATCCATTATTAATTTTTCAAAATAATGAACTTTTTCTCCACATTGACTCTTTCAAAGCTTCATCCGATGACTAAGGCCAATGCTGCAGTCTCTTCCATCCTTTTGATAATTGTTACCAGCGACGACTACTGCAGTGATGGTATACCTCAGGACCTATTGTTGCCGTCAGGAACCTGCATTGATGTTGAGTTGGATTTTAGGGTAGAGACAACCACACTAAACAAAGGTGATGTATTTAATGAAAGAAAGGTGTTTGATGTAACTCCGAGTAAGTTGTAGATTCAGAGAAAACTTACGCCTATGCGTTGGGTGAATCTAGATAGGCCGAAGTGGTTGCCAGAGAATTGGAGCTTTGAAACGAAAGTTCGTAGCACTTGAGCCACTGCATGAATTGTTGATAGATACTATATTGAACCAGTGTTCGGGGTTAAATTCAAGGCAAAGAATGAAGTGGATATTTTCTTGAAAATAGGTGGCAAACACAAGAAGGACTGGAGTACCAAGACATATTGTAATATCAAAAGTAGAAGCCTAATTAAACTTGGTTCATAAGTTGGTTATTATATCAAAAGTAGAAGTCAAAAGAACTACTTTTATTTTTTTTCCTTTTCCGAGCTATTCTTCTGTTTTTCCTCTCAGATGGTGTATCAGCAGCACCGTTAATATTTGTTTTTCCTTCTTGCGCTTGCCACCTATTTTCAGGAAATAATCCACCTCAATTTTAAACCTGAATTTACCCCCGAATATTGGTTCAATATAGTATCTATCAACAATTTATGTAGTGGCTCCTGTGGTACGAATTTTTTCTTCCAAACCTTCAATTCTCTAGCAACCACTTTGATCTATCTAGATTCACCGGACGCATATGCGTAATCTTCCTCTAAATATGGAACTTACTCAGAGTTACATAGGACAGTTTTCCTTCATTAGGTACATCACCTTTGTTTGGTGTGGTGTTCTCTACCCTAACATCCAACAAAACATCAATGTAGGTTCTCGACGGCAACAACAAGTCCGAAGGTGTATCATCATTGCATAAGTCGTCGCTGGTAACAATTATTGGTGGGATGGAAGAGACATCAGCGTCAACCTTAGTCATCGGAGGAAGCTTTGAAAGAGTCAATGTGGTGAAAAAGTCCATTATTAATTTTTCAAAATAATGAACTTTTTCCCCATATTGACTCTTTCAAAGCTTCATCCGATGACTAAGGCCGATTTCAATGTCTCTTCCATCCCTCTGATAATTCTTACCAGCGACGACTTCTGAAATGATGGTATACCTCCAGACCCATTGTTGCAGTCGGGAACCTACATTGATGTTGAGTTGGATGTTAGGGTAGAGACAACCACACTAAACAAAGGTGATGTATTTTATGAAAGAAAGTTGCCTGATGTAACTCCGAGTAAGTTGCAGATTTAGAGAAAAATTGCGCCTACGCGTCGGGTAAATCTAGATAGGCCGAAGTGGTTTCCAGAGAATTGGAGGATTGAAACAAAAGTTCGTAGCAGCCACTACATGAATTGTTGATAGATACAACATTGAACCATTGTTCGGGTGGTAAATTCAGGTCGAAGAATGAGGTGAATTTTTTCTTGAAAATAGATGGCAAGCACAAGAAGGAAAAATCTAACATCAGCGGTGATGCTACTACGCCATCAGAGGAATAAAATAACAAAAGAATAGTGGATTGATAAAGGAAAAAAGAAAAGTATTTCATTTAACTTCGATTTTGTGTGACTCCTCCACAGAGCATGTGTTGGGTTTTCATGGATAGTCGTGTAGATACTTGGCACCTACTTGTAATGGTAACATGGTTCTGGAGATCAAAGCAAGAATGAAATGTTGTCTTCTCAGAGTACAACAGATTTGTGGCGGAGGAACACAAATAGCTAGACTAGATAGTGTGTCAAATTCCAGTTGAATTGGGCTCATTTTATTTTGGCATAGTAAGAAAATAGGCAAAAATTTCTCCAACTAAATTATATTCATGATATAATATTATATATTGTCACTGCCTTTGAACTTTATTTTTAAGTTTCAAGTATAAAACAGTGAATTTAAAGCATAAAATAAAAAGTAATACAATATATTGAATTCCCCAAATATAATGAACTTTAACTTCCCAAATGAAATACGAAATATACATTATGTTAGTGTCAATCACTTGAATTTATTATACATTATTTTCAGCTACTAATTGTGTTCTTTTCAAGATTTTAGATATATCCAATATTGTTTTTATTTATTTTTTCTTTAATTAGTGTTATTGAACATTGAGTAACTTGCCTACTCATTTTATTGTGGTTTATGTGAGTGATTGTGATTCCATGAATAGACTTTTAAGGAAAGATCTAGCAGACAATCAACAAAGTTGATCCTTACAAAATTGGAGAATTTTTTCATATTATTCTCACTCAAAAAGCGATCCCTCTAAGATGATCAGAAGATCTTTCGATCGACATCAAGAGGCTTACATGGTTGAAACAGAGGAGGATTATGCTTAGGATAATAATTTCTTATAAGTATTGGTTAAAACCATCGATCTACACCCAAATTACACTTTTAGTTAAGAAGCATTCACCTCAGACGGAGAAGAGTATTTGGTCCAGAATACTGACATCAAACTTATTGGTGTTGGTTTCTTATCTGTTGCCATTAGTCCCAAGGATGAGCTCCTTAAAGTTCAGCAACATCTTCTGAATTCTAAAGTAAGTATAACATCCATTTGTTTAATAAAGTTGAGCTATAATTACAGATAACTCTACATAACAAGTCTAATCTGTAATTTAGAAAATAGATTAATAAACTGTTGGTAGTCGGTTAAATTGAACTGATGTATTATTGTTAGTGTATAAAACCTAAAATTTGATGTGGCAACCTTTAAGATTGAAAACCCTTTTGATAAAGAAATGTCAATAGGTTTCTTGTTTATATATGCATCAGGATATTATTCCAGTGGAAGGTTTCAACCTCGATGATGCAGTCCCGGGAGTTTATACAATTCACTGTCTACCCTTGAGGCTGGTTCACCTACCAGGTGCATCCTCTTCCAGTGATCATGTCAAGAGATCTGTGATACTTTTCATGGATAAAAGAATAAGCAATAAATGAAAAAGTATAAGAGATTAAATGGGTAAATAGTACAAAGCCTCTTTGTCAGTACAGAGTCAGCCAAGTACAGAGAATAAGAAAGGAAACGAGAAAATGAAGAATGGGTGTTTCTGTGTGTGGGTGATATTGATGTTACTTGCAGGAGTTAGGTCCCCTGTATCGGGAAAGACATGTGTATCTTTGTGACTTCAGATGATAGGAATCATGGTTAAGTAATAAGGGTCTCGCTTTCGTTAGGAACCCTGTGGACGGGTTACGCTGTGATTAACCAATAGGTTCAAAATGAGTTTGTGCTGTACGTATTGAATTATCTACTTTACACAGGTGTGGACTTACATGGCTAGGGATTATAAACCTTTTCTTTCATTTATCAATAGGACCCTTTCTTAAAATCGAGAAAGTTAAAGCAACTAGAGGTCACAAGAAGGAAAAGATAACGGAAAACCTAACTATATAGCACACGAGTCTAGGAAAGGACAAACGATAAAGTATACAACTAACTATAACCTAACTGGACCCCATAAGCCCAGAAGGGATACTCGTGCGCAATTAAATGTTAATGGCCCAAGCGGACCCCCATAAGCCCAATGAGTACACATAAGAGCTGAATTGTCGCCTAGCTAACAATTCATACTATCAGACCTGAGCCTACTATATCAGTCTACAAGGAGTTATGTCATCAAAGCAACATCAGGAAATCTTTATGGCCTATAGGCTCTAAACCACGAGTCTAAGGTAGTAACTAGCCTACACCTAGGCTATGGCCAAGAACAAGCTACTAACACAGTATAAGTGACAAGACAGATACAACAAGGCATGAAACAACCAATGCAACTAAGTAGGAAATTCGATTCCTCGAAAATCTACCCAAAATACGAGTAAGGCATGAATTCTAATCACCAACATAATTCAAACTACAAATCCTTGCAATAAATTAACCCAACAAATCCTTCTTTCTGCGCATTTCCAAGAAATATTAATTTGATATTGAAATGCTTGGTTTTCCCAAGAAAAACAAGATTATTTGAGATAGATAACTTCTTGATCATCCATAAACATTTATGTGCACTTTACTTTCTTTAAATTCATATCAACTAGCACTTTTCTAAGCCACAATGCCTGTTTTGCAGCAACTGTTGTTGCTGGAATTAACTCAGCTTTAATCGTAGATTGTGCAACAATATCTTGCTTTTTCGAACACCAAGAAAATACCACTCAGCTTTAACCGTAGAAGTGTTCTTCATGTCATCAGAAGGGCAACCTTAGTCACTATCGGAATACCCCTGCAATATGTACTTCTAATTTGCAGAGAATTTGATTCAAAAATTCAAAGTTTCCTTAACATATCTTTATCACCCTATTAGCTACTCTAAAATTAGTGCCAGTTGCAACATCCAACCAAACACTGGTAAAGAGTCTCATCCATTTTTTCAGTATCATCATTTTTGCTCAACTTCTCCTTTTGACAAATTGGAGTAGGTGTCTCTTTGCAATTTTCCATTCTGAACATTTTTAAAATGTCTTTTGCATACTTTATTTGGTAGATGAACACTTCATTTTGTCCTTGCTTGATTTCCATTCCTAGAAAATACACCATTTCTCCCAAATTCGTCATCTCAAAAGTCTATCACATATCTTCTTTAAATTTCTTAAAAAGTTCATCATTTCTTCCAGTAACCAGTATATCATCTACATATAGTGAGACAACAATAAAATTAATGTTATCACCTTGAATGTTGAGAGTAGCTTCACTAAGCCATTTTCTAAAACCTAGTTGCACCAAATGCTAATCAAGCGTGTTGTACCAAGCTCTAGGAGCCTGCTTTAGTCCATACAAAGCTTTTTTGAGCTGATACATGCCCATTGATTGCAAATCCTTCAGGTTTCTCAACATAAATATCCTCCTCAAGAAAGCCATTCAAGAATGTAGATTTAATGTCCAGTTTGAACACTTTCCAATCCTTTTGTGCATCTATAGCCAACAATAATATGGTGGTTTCTAATCTAGCTATAAGAACAAATGTATGAGAAAAATCAATACCAAAAATTTGAGCATACTCTTACAACAAATGTTGCTTTGTGCTTGTTGATAGAATAATCTGCATTCAACTTGGTTCTAAAAATCCACTTCATTCCTATGACTTTCTTGTCTTCAGGTCTTTTGACAAGTTTCTAGGTCTGTTTCTTCTCAATCATGGTGAGTTCATACTTAATTGCAACTTTCCATTTTGGATCTTTTTTTGCCTTCCGAAAAATTGTTGGCTCAAGGACAACCATATTGCATCTATGATAGATTTGATAGAGAGATGTTGTGCCTCTTACTGGGACATCATCCGCCAATTCATCTTCTTTCAGCTGGGGCATTTTACTTTGATATGGAATTAATGTTGGTTCTTCTTCTTTCTAGTTCCATCGTTCATCTTCCATGAAATGCACATCTCTACTTATCACTTATTAGGATTTTCCTTGTATGAGGTTGGAAAACCCTGTAAGCCTTAGAAACAATGTTGTAACCTACATATATTCTAGATTTTTTTTAATCCAAATTTTCTCTTTATCTCTATGGCACATAAGTAAAACACAAGCATCGAAACACTTTGAGATTTTTCAAAAAGGGATTATAACCATACAAGACTTCAAATGGTGTCTTACCTTCTAATGCTTTTGCCGGAAGCATGTTGATTAGAAAGACTAAGGTATGTGCAACCTCAACACATTACTCTTATGGAAAACAGTTCTCGTACAACAAACATCTAGCCATCTCCATTATGGTATGATTTACCCTCTCACTAACTCCATTTTGTTGTGGAGTATATGGAGCAGTGAGCTGGTGTTCAAGCCCGACTTCATCACAAAATATAGTGAGTTGGTGCTCAAGCCCGACTTCTTCACAAAATATTGAACTGATCAGATCTGTACTTCTTGCCATCATATTTTGAAATTCAAATTCTCTTACCAGGTTGAGAATCCGCATTTCATTTATCCGTTCATCTCATTCATATTCTTTCTTTAGGAAATTTTAGACCTCAAATATTGTTTTATTTGTCATAATCTTGGCAAAGATTTCAGATGCGACTGCAACAAATAACGTCACTCTAGCCTTTGATTTTCTTGTTTTCTTTTCCTTATGGTTTCTTATCTACGACATAGTTTGATTTGAAGGCAAGGGAGGAACTTCGTAGTCCTCCTCAATAGCTTCCCACAGATCATTGACCTCTATATGTACCTCCATTCTTGATGCCTAGATATGTCAACCTTGACCTTTGAAGACAGGTGGTGCCAGTGCACTGCGAGGAGTTTCTGAACCCATATATGAAAAAAAAAGAATAAGAAAAATTAATTTCCTTCAATTACAGGTCCCTCATGAAGAAAGCTCTGATACCAATTTTGTTGGAGTTTTAAAGCTGAACCTCAACTCTTAAAGGTAAATAAAGGAAATACGAAGAAAATAAATATTTGCTTCTGGAAAGATAATCTTTCATTGAATAAGAATGGTGTTTAAATACAAGTAAAATGCAACAACTATAGCATATATTTCAGCAACTACTTGTACATGTTCCTATGTTGAATAAACTACTTAAAGTAACAACTAATTCCTACAAAATAGCAACTAAGTAAAACAACTAAAGATAGATAAAATGCTGGAGAAAGTAAAACAACTTCTTTTGACTAGTTACTGCACTAACTGAGGCAATTAGTCAACGCTCATTTTTTCCTATTTTGAGCCACTCTTCTTCTATTTTTTCCCCTCACATGGTGTAGCAACATCACGAATAAAGTTAAATTTTTCCCTCTTGCGCTTGCGACCTGTTTTCAGGAAATGACCTACCTCATACTTTGACCTGAATTTACTCCCGGACACCAGTTTAAAATAGTATCTATCTTTTTTTCCTGTAGTGGCTCCAGCGGTATAGAGTTTTGTTTCAAATCTCTGATTCTCTCCATTTCAGCCTATCTAGATTCACCCGACGCATAGGCGTAATCTTCCTCTTAATTTGCAACTTACTCCGAGTTACATCATACACTTTCCCTTCATTAGGTACATCAATGTAGGTTCCTAGTGGCAACAACGCACTTGAAGGTATATGATCATTGTAGAGGTCATCGCTGGTAGGAATTATCGGTGGGATGGAAGAGACAACGACATCGACCTTAGTCATCAGAGGAAGCTTTGAAAGAGACAATGTTGAGAAAAAGTTCATTGAATAATGGAGAAGAAGTCCATTATTAATTTTTCAAAATATTGAACTTTTTCTCCACATTGACTCTTTCAAAGCTTCCTCCGATGACTAAGGCCGACTCCAATGTCTCCTCCATCCCACAGATAATTATTACCACCGATGACTTCTACAATGATGGTATACCTTCGGACAAGTTGTTGCCGTCGGGAACCTACATTGATGTTGAGTTGGATGTTAGGGTAGAGACTACCACACCAAAAAAAGGTGATATATCTATTGAAGGAAAGGTGTCCGATGTAACTCCGAGTAAGTTGAATATTTACGCCTATGTGTCGGGTGAATCTAGATAGGCCGAAGTGGTTGCCAGAGAATTGGAGGTTTGAAACAAAAGTTCGTACCACTGGAGCCACTGCAAGAGTTTTTGATAGATACTCTATTGAACAAGTGTTCGGGGGTAAACTTAGGTCAATGAAGTAGATTATTTCATGAAAATAGGTGGCAAGCACAAGAAGGCAAAAACTAACATTAACTATGATGCTGCTACACCATCCGAGGAAAAAAGTAACAGAAGAAGAGAGGCTTGAAAAAGGAAAAAAAGAAAAGTAGTTCTTTTAACATTGATTATGTGACTCCTCCACAGAGCATGTGTTGGATTTTTATGGATAGTTTTCCAGATACTTGGGTACCTTCTTGTAATGGTAACATGGTTCTGGAGACCAAAATAGGAATGATATGTTGTCTTCTCAGAGTACATCACATTTTTGGCGGAATGGTAAGTGTCTTCATCATAATAAGATGCAGGCCAACTAGCATCTGTACATTGAATGTACGAGTATGCGAGTTAGAATGCTAAACACAACATAGGCTAGAAAAGAATCTGAAAAACTTATCTGGCTCAACTCAACTCAACACAACTGAACTTATTTCAATATAAAGTAGTTTAAAACAAGTGCAATATAAAGAAAAGTTGTTTAAAACATGATGTTAACTCTGTGTGTATGCAAAGATACATATAACTCTGATATGTATGTAAAAATACAAATAAACTGTGTATTTAAAAATACAATTACTTCTGTGGGAGTTTCTCTAACCGACAGCCATCACGTAACAACTATTGTGATGATACAACGTTTTGCCTCACGCTGCCAGGACCGTTCTATACCTTGTCGGGGGTATAGAACCTGAACTACTAAGTAGATCCACTAGTCTATGCTAAAAAGCACTAAAGTAATCATCTAAAAAGTATGACCCTTTTTCTACCCATGGTGGCTACATGGTTTGACCCTTTTTCTACCCATGGTGGCCACATGGTTTATGGGGGCTGTGAGTTGTCTGAACTCTACCCCATATCGGTGCTCAATACTACTCCCAAAATATGATATTAGCTCTTATGTTTAAAAACATACTTCCTTCTGTGATTTGAGATTAGTGCTCAAAAACTTAGCTCAAAGGCTATCTTGGAGATCAAAATTTCCTCTCTTGCTTCATTTAGAAAGTGATTACTCTTTTCTGAAAACTAGCCCGAAGGCTCTTTGGAAATCGAGGTCTCCTCTCTTGTGTAAATGTGAAAACATTTTTAAACCCTTTGGGAATAAATAGTCCCCATATACTTTTGAAGAAATGAACTTAAAACTCTACTCTTTACTCTTTACTCTTTACTCTTTACTCAACTTGAACTTTAAGTTTTAAAACAAAGTTCAAACATTTGGAAAAAACTTTTTGAAAAACTGTATGAACTTCTCTTGACTTTGATCTTAACTTTCCTTGAATTGGATTATGGATTCGAGGTTCATGATCTCATGTTTATGGATGATTTCATGATGCTTAGATGTACCTTAGAGTGTTGGAATCAACTAGAAAACATATGTACATTGCTAAGGAACTAGTATGACAGATTGGGGAAGAAATGGGAAGAACTGGCGACCATGGCACTCCGAGAGGCGCGGGGCGCCAGAGCACAAACTGCAGAGCCGAAGTTGTGGCGCTCTAGCTGGCGCGTCGCCCCAGATGTCAAACTTCAGACTCTGACGTGGGGCGCTCTGATAGGCGCGGCTCCCCAAGCCCTTGCCCATAAAACTCCGACTTTTCTCCTTTGTTTTTCATCTCTAAACCCTCTAATTTCACTTAGTTATTTCCCCAAACACTTAGAATCACTAATACCCTCAATATACAATTGATTCAACTCGAAATTTCACCCGGAAATGTGAATCAAATCATTAAGAAACATCAACAATAGAACCCATAGGAATTCAAACGAATTTCATCAAGAACTCAAAGGATTTACTTTCAAATCAAACATTATTTCGCTGAATTGAATCATGATTGGTGCGTGGGTGAACTAATTCAACGTTATGTGATCTCGCATACCTTGTAGGGATCACCTCCGATGAAATCCACAAGCTAAACTCGACGATCTTGACGAATCTTGCTTTTATTCTCCTTTCTCATCTTCTTTTCTCTTCTCTCCAAGCGCTAGCGTATTTTTGGTAAAAGCATAAACTGATTTAACTCTGATTAGACCCTAAATTAAATACCAAAAATGAAATAAAATAATTGGGCAAGGAAAAGACCAAACTACCCTTTCAAAATCCGCATTGAACTTTCCTTATTCCAACAGTCCAACTTCCAAAAGGGATAACTCACTCATATTAACTGGGAATCGCGCAAACTCAGCGGCGTTGGAAAGATAATTCCAAGATATTTCCTACCATATCTGGAAGTACACCTAACTCATCCTGAGCTAGGAGTTATGTCCGTTTGAAGTTGACCAAAAACTCACTTTTCCTAACTTGACAAAATTTCCAGATTTTCATTCTTTCCAAAAATGACTATTTCCAATTATTAGCTTCTTCCTAGTTATTTCAAATTGCGAGATGTTACAACATTGATGCTATGTTCTTAAATGATTGGACAAGGATTGTGAACAAACAAGTTCTCTCTGAGTGCTCATTTAGTAGTGTGGTGTTATATCTTTGTCTGGTATCGAAATTTTAGGACTTCTCTATAATATGTTTGTGATTGCTATGCTGAAATTGTTTAATATACGTAGAATCTGGAAATTATTTAAACGAAGCTTATGTTTTGTGTATGTACTATATAGGAGTATTCCCCAGCGAAATGTAAAGAATCTTTTTGTTAGATAGGCTCCACCTGCTTTTGTATGTGCCGAATATCCAAATGTGGAATCATAGGATGATCATTCTTTTTTTCATGGAACACTTCTGATTGTACTTTTCCGATTTCTACATCCTGGTAGAATTGTTGAACAAAACATGTAAGTATATATTTTTGGGAATCCTGCCTCTTGGCAACTGAATTTGAATTAATCAAATAAGGTTTTTATTTTCTTGAAATTCTATTGGGAAGTAACTTGTCATGTAGTTTGATTGGTCGAGAAGAACTTCAAATGCTATAAACTTCTCTTGGATGCTCGTAGAAGTACTTCTGCCAGATGAGTACTAATTTTGCTATCTCAACTTTTGTTTTACTTCGAGCAAAACGTATCAAAAATTAAGTGCATAAAGAAATAAGACAAGGACTCTAGTGTCAACACATATTGTGATATCAAAACTAGAATCCTAATTAGACTTAGGCCATACGTCGGTTATTTTACTAAGGACGGTTAGCTCCACACCGATACTAGAAAATGAACCTAGAATTACTAAGCACCTAAGAAGAGAGGACTCCTCTCAAATACAAAGTATCTAGAGAATCATAAATAAGGCAGACTCTCCCGTTACGAAGTAAAAAACAGAGAATCTATTAGAAATAAGGCATATTCAAAGAAGCTATAACTTAACTCAAGAAATAGCCTAGATGAAAAGGATAAAGTACCAAAATGTGGTCTAGATGTATTTGAACCAAAGCTTCGAAATGGATAAGTGTGACTAAATCAACCTAGTTGGATTTTATGTTTGATAGCGGTCACGTTATACTTCTTAATCGGAGGGGTAATTTGAGGTATTAGTAATTCAGTTGATTGATGGCTTCAATAAATTACTTATAAGACATTATTATTCTGAGTATAGAATCCTCCTTTTTTTCCACCATGTAAGCCTGACGATCGAAATATCTTCTAATCATCTTAGACAAATCTCTTTTTGAGCGAGAATAATATGACAAATTTCTCCAATTTTTCAATGATCGGCTTTGTTGATTGTCTGCCAGATCTGTCCTTAAAAGACTATTCATAGAATCACGATCACTCACGTAGAGCACAATAAAACCAGTCAAATAAGTAGGCAAGTTACCAAATGTTTAATAACACTAATTAAACAACAAATAAATAAAAATAATTTTAAATATATTTGAGTTCTTGAAAAAAACACAATTAGTAGCTGAAAATAATGTATAATAAGTTCGAGTGATTGACACTGACATAATTTATATCTCCTATTTCATTTGGAAGTTAAAGTTCATTATATTTGGAGAATTCAATAACTTGTATTACTTTTTATTTTTATTTTTATTTAAAGTCACTGGTTGATACTTAAAACTTAAAAGAAAAGTTCAAAGGCGCCGACAATATAGAATATTATATCATGAGCATAATTTAGGTGGATAAATTTTTGCCTATTTTTTTTCTATTCCAAAATTAAATGAGCCCAATTCAATTAAAATTTGACACTCTATATAGTCTATCTATTTGTATTCCTCTTCCACAAATGCGATGTACTATAGGAAAACAACATCCCGTTCTTGTTTTGGTCTCTAGGAACTATGTTACCATTACAAGAAGGTGCCCAAGTATATGCACAATTATCAATAAAAACCCAACACATGCTTTGTGGCGGAGTCGCAGAATCGAAGTTAAAAAAGCTATTTTGTTTTTTTTTTTTTTTCAAGCCGCTCTTCTTCTATTATTTTTCCTCAGATGGTGTAGCAACATCACCATTAATGTTATTTTTTGCCTTCTTGCGCTTGCCACCTGCTTTCAGGAAATAATCGACCTCATTCTTTGACCTGAATTTACCCCCAAACACCGGTTCAATATAGTATCTGTCAACAATAATTGTAGTGGCTCCAGTGGTGCGAACTTTTGTTTTATACCTCCAATTCTCTGGCAACCACTTCAACCTATCTAGATTCACCAGACGCATAGGCGTAATTTTCCTCTGAATCTGCAACTTACTCGGAGTTACATTGGATACCTTTATTTCATTAGTTACATCACCTTTGTTTGGTGTGGTGTTCTCTACCCTAACATCCAACACAACATCTATGTAGGTTTCCGACGGCAACAACGGGTCCGAAGGTATACCATCATTGCAGAAATCATTGGTGGTAACAATTATCGGTGGGATAGAAGAAACAGCGGAGTCAGCCTTAGTCATTGGAGGAAGCTTTGAAATAGTCAATGTGGAGAAAAAATCCTTGGAATAATGGAGAAGAAGTCCATTATAAAATTTTGAAAATAATGAACTTTTTCTCCACATTGACTCTTTCAAAGCTTCGTCTGATGACTAAGGCCGACTCTGCTATCTCTTCCATCCCACAGATAATTGTTACCATCGATGACTTCTGCAATGATGGTATACCTTCGGACCTATTGTTGCCGTTAGGAACCTACATTGATGTTGAGTTGGATGTTAGGGTAGAGACCACCACACCAAACAAAGTGATGTATCTATTGAAGGAAAGGTGTCCGATGTAATTCCAACTAAGTTGCGGATTCAGAGGAATATTATGCCTATGCGTCGGGTGAATCAAGAATGGCCAAAGTGGTTGCGAGAGAATTGGAGGTTTGAATCAAAAGCTTGTTTCACTGGAGCCACGACATGAATTTTTTATAGATACTATATTGAACCGGTGTCCGGTGATAAATTAAGGTCAAAGAATGAGGTGGATTATTTCATTAAAATATGTGGCAAGCACAAGACGGAAAAAACTAACATTAACTTTGATGTTGCTACACCATCTGAGAAAAAAAAACAGAAGAAGAGAGGCTTGAAAAAGGGAAAAAAAGAAAAGTAGTTCTTTTAATATAGATTTTGTGACTCCTCCACAAAGCATGCGTTGGATTTTTATGGATAGTTGTGCAGATACTTGGGTACCTTCTTGTAATGGTAACATGGTTCTGGAGACAAAAACAGGAATGGGATGTTGTCTTCTCAGAGTACATCACATTTGTGGCGGAGGAACACAAATAGCTAGACTAGATAGTGTGATGATTTTGGTACTAAGTTTGTATTTTTTTCTTTTTGTTTTTTGTTTTATGTACTAAGTTTGTGTTATTAAAAGGAGGTCTGCTAAGTTTTTCTTTTCTTTTTCTGGAGGTCTGCTAAGTAGATATATAGCAAAGAGGCTATTTATAGACTCCAGTTTTAATCTGTTGGTGTTGAGAGGATAATTTTGTAGAGAGTCTCCTCTGTTTTAGGGAATCACAACAAAATGTTTTACTGGAACCTGGGTTAAACTAGGATAAAGGTCCCAATATTTATTATCACCACATTTCTTGACCATAAGTAGTTGAATAACTGAAAGATAAATAGCGGCCGACAAAAAAAGAAGAAAAAATTAAGGGTAGGGAATTATAATATGGGGAAGTGAATCCTTACCAATACGGCAATACGGTGAAAGTTTAGATCCACAACTTGTACTTCTTAACAATTTTTAGAAGTATAATTTGAAGAAATGGTCCTAATTGATTGATGTATGGATCTGGAAATTAAATTGAGGATATTCTGAAAAAGCCCAAGATAAAATAACAAGAAGATTCACAGGTCACACTTCTAAATAAATAAATAAATAGGATTACACATGTGACTTTCAATTAATTTGACTTCTGTTTAGAAATCAAATTCAAAATAACAATATTAAATAATGAAAATAAGAGAGACAAAATAGGATAAATTTCTTCTTTGGACAAATACCATATACAAGCATTTGAACTTGGTTTTAGTTTTTAATTAGACACTTTAACTCTAGTTTGTTCTATTCATATAGAGTGAGGAGGTTAAATAATAGTTAAAAACTAAAATAATGAGTTGAAATAAAGTTTTTATACACTAAAAAAAGCAAATGTTACCGTTGAAAAAGTAGCAATTTGTACTTTGTTACCGTTGTAAAACTTGGATAATTGACTAATGTCACTGTAGGGTCAAAATATATAGATAATTAAGACAGTCGATACCTTTTCATGTGGTTGTATTAGATTGTACAAATGTCATCTACACTTCAACACTAATAAGGTATATACAAGTTGATATCATGATCCAAAAATGATCTATGATGCACCTACTAGAATATGATGCTTATATATAGACCGTAGCTAGATAATTTATAAGGGAGAATAATTAATTAATAATAAATTATTTTTTTGAAATTTATTCAATTAAATAAGTTTAAACAAGTCATGTAAGGGTCCACATACAGTGGAGGTGGTGATAAATGATGTATGAGAAAGAATTGTAGTTATACAATCAACATCTTCAATGTAATGTGTGAGAAAGCACAAGTATGAATGAAGAATAGTTGTGGTTATACAATCAACATCGTCCCATACATTGTTGATCACCACCCTCAATTTGTATGGACCCTTACATGATGTTTGGGAAGAGTTGTTGCTGAACAAGTGAAATTCTCCCAACATACTTGTGCTTTCTCACACATTACATTGAAGATGTTGATTGTATAACTACATATCTTTCTCATACATCATTTATCTCCACCCCCAATATATATGGACCCTTACATGACTTGTTTAAACTTATATAATTGAATAAATTTCAATAATAGAATTTATTATTAGTTAATCATTTTTTCTTTTAAATTTTACTAGCTATGGTCTATATATAAGCGCCATATTCTAGTAGGTGAAGTATAGATCATTTTTGGATTATAATATCAACCAGTATATACCTTATTACTGTTGAAATGTAGATGTCGTTGGTACGATCTAAACCAAGCACATGAAAAGGTATCGACTGTCTTAATTATCTATATATTTTGACCAACAATGATAATAATCAATTATCTAAGTTTTACAACAATAACAAAGTACAAATTGCTACTTTTCCGATGTCAACGTTTGATTTTTCGACAATTCTTTAAGGTGTCATTTGGTAAAGTGTATATCTAAATAAGGCTTGTATTATTTATATGTTTGATTAGTTATACATAGGATATTTATTATGCATTTTTTATTTTTGGGCATTAAAAATAGCACGCATGAGGAAAATTCACAATATTAGTGGGGGAAAATGTAAAAATCAATGTTTTGGGGAAAATTACATTCTAATGCATAAGTTAAAATTATTGCATTAAAAATACCATAAATTTCCATATATTAATAATACACGCCTTAATACACAACAAGTGGACTCAATAATAAACATTAATACACAGTGTACAAAATGTATGTCACTTTTTGATTGATCTATATTAGATCATGAGTAAATTCGATAATAATTGACATTAAATTGACCAAAATATTAGGGTCCAAAATAGACAGTAGATTGAGATCTCCAGTAGCTTAATTACAAAAACAACGTTAGTCAAATCTATCTAAGATTTGTTGTTATTCATAAATACGGTTCTTTTGTGTCCGGATCTCTTGCAAATTGAACATTTGTTCCTCCACTTGCTCTTGAAATTCTCACCGACACCCTTGACATGTTTTCTTTTCTTCCTTCCAAGCTTGGTATCGACAAGGGGTGGATGAATATTCACGCTTAGCAATTCTTCTGGCACACACCATTCCGACTCTATAGGGGCAACATTAATAGATTTAGAGTATGCAAGGAGGTATGTTTCAACTTTATATAAAGGCGAAGAATATTCATAGATGTTCATACCATACTCATCGTCATGCTTCAAACTCAAAGCAATCATTGTGTGAGCACACGGTATCTTGACCAAGTTATATTCCTTACAAGAACATGACTTTTCCAGTAGGTTCACGGTGGAAGTAGAACCTGCGCCGAACACGGTGAATTAATTACCATCCACAGTTATGTTCTCCACATACAAGGAGTCGCCCTCGATCATTTTTTTTCTTGCGATCCTTTCGGCAACCGGCACCATTTTATTACCCTTTGATTTAAGGACATATTCATGCCTCTTCCTGAACAATTCTCCAAATCTCTTAGAAATCGAATTAAATATGGATGCCAGGGGGTACTCTCTCGTCTATCAACATTGCGTTGAGTGACTCGACAATATTTGTGGTCATCACATCATACCTGTTTCTTGGGAAATATGCTCTGCTCCACTTTTCAAAACCAACTTCATGCCTTAGGGGATTTGTCCTTGAATTCCCCAAAATGATTGTTGAATCCTCCAAAGAATATGCCTTTGCCGCGTTGTAGTATAGATAGAGGGAAACTCCACAATGGTGATTTACCCAAAGATTTTCACCGAGGTGCCTCATGTCATATCCATGATGAGCATGATTGTAAACCTTTGCAATACCATTGGTAATGCTCTTGTTTCTATCAGAAATAAAACACAAATTTCATTCATTGACCACAATATCCTTCAACTTCTCAAAGAAGAATGTCCAAGATGCATCGTTATCTTTTTCCATGACACAAAAGACAATTGGATAAACATGATCGTATCTTGTGCAACAACTCTCAACAATACCCCCTCGTATTTACCATGTAAATGAGTGTCGTCGGCCGCAATTACCTTTCTCATGTGGTAAAATCCCCTAATGCAAGCACCAAAAGCATAAGAAGTAATACATAAATCTATGAGTATCCCTACTTACTATGATACAATAGCTAGAACCAACATTAAGAGTGTCGATCATATATGAAAAAGACGGTAAGCATGAATATTTGTGTTTCACTGTCCCTCGAATCATTTCCTTGGCAGTCACACCTCCCTTCCAACATATCCAATTGTTGAAGGTACAATAAAAAAATTCCTTAAAGATCTATACTATCATTTCTTGAAGAAAAAATTCAAATTTGGTATGTCATTATAAGGACACAAGGACCTTAAAAACTTTATCGCACCTTGATGTGCGAAGTGAACTAGGAAAAGAAGATAAGAATTAATAAACTTTTGACGTGGGTTCAAGGATATGCCGGATGACCTATAGAGGAATATGACTAGACTGGAGCCTCTTTTAATCTCAAAGACATAGATAACTACACAATAAATTAATTGCTCATAGTCAATGTGAAGTATGAACAGATTCACAAGTTTACTCTAAGTTGTAAATATTTTTCTTGAAGTAATACATGTGTTTCTCGACAGTGCGATTGGAATAGAAGTGTAGTTTCAAATTTAATTACATCACTCAGGTATGTTGATTTTAATAGAACACCCAAACAAACTGAATAGTTTTGTGTAATATTTTTCCCTTTCAAATATATATAGGGGAAAATGCATAAGTACCCCCCCCCAACCTATACCTGAAATCCCAGAGACACACTTATACTATACTGAGGTCCTATTACCCCCCCCTGAACTTATTTTATAAATAATTTTCTACCCCTTTTTGGCCTGCGTGGCACTATCAACCAGATAACTTGAAAAAATAGTCAACACGCGCTGGACCCAGAAGATAGTGCCATGTAGGCCGAAAAGGGGTAGAAAATTATTTATAAAATAAGTCTGGGGGCGAGGGGGTTATAAGACCTTAGGTTGGGGAGGTACTTATGCATTTTTCAGTTGAATTGTTGTCCAATATGATACATTTTTCCTTTAATTTTCCATTCCAATAATTACTTATGATATATTTAAATGTTGAACTTTAAAATGATATATGTAAAGCAAAAGGTAGGGCTCAACTTTCTACACGTCAGAATTAGAATATTTGTTCACTTTTTTCAGCCCTTTAAAATTTATTTATCCCTTTGCCAACAATAATTTATTTATTAGAAAATTTAATATATCATGTTGATGTACATATGGTTCCCCAAATATATCAAATAGTAACACTTTCAGGAAGCAAAATGATAAATTATAAAATCAAATTAAAGATGATTGATTGAAGGATAAATGATAAGACCTTTACATTATTATTGTTCGTTACTACGTCATCTTGTATGTAAGATAATATAGTGTTTTAGTTTTAATGACTGATAGATTTTAAGTATTATTTTATCAATTCCATGATTTTAAATTCTCGCGTGAGGTGCGTGTAATTTTAATAGTATATATATATATATAAAGAGAACCCTAGGCCTGCCTACGTGGTGCCACCACATACCAAGATTCCCTTTTAATTTATTTATTTCCAAAACTAGCCTTCCCCTCCTCTTAGAAACATTCACAACCGTCACCACCATCTTACAAATTAAGCCTGTAACATCTCGCTAATTGAAAGAACTAGAAAGAGTAAGAATTGGGAATAGTCATTTTAGGAAAGAATGAAAAATCTGGAAATTTGTTAAGTTATGTTAAGTTTGGGTTTTTGGTCAATTTCAAATGACCATAACTCCTAGCTCAGGATGAGTTTGGTGTATTTCCAGATATCGTAGGAAATTTCTTGGAATAATATTTCCAACGCCACCAATTTTGCACGATTCCGAGTTCGTATGAGTGAGATATGCCCATTTGAAGTTGGGTTGTTCAAATAATGAAAGTCTAAACTGGATTTTGGAAGGGTATTTTTGGTCTTTACCATACCCAATTAAATTAATTCGTTTCTGGTAATTACTTAAGGATCTAAATAGAACTTGGTCAGTTTACGCTTTTGAAAAATTGAATTTGGGTTTTAGAGAAGAGAAAATAAGAGGAGAAAATAGAAGAAGAAGCAAGAATCGTCAATTCTCGAAGCTAAGATTGTGGATTTCGTCAAGGGGTGATCCCTTCGAGGTATGTGAGTCTTTCATAGCGTTGGGTTCGTTCACCCATGCGCCAAACATGTTTATTTCAGTAAAGTTCGTTCTAGAAAATTGAAAGTTTATGAATCTTGAATGGTGTTCTTGAAATTGGCCTGCGTTCTTGAGTTAGGTTGAGATAGAGGAGTTCCTTGAGGTTAAAATGTTGTTTCCTTGAGTTGTTTGAGTTAGATTCTTTTGTATACATATTGGGTATCTGAATCTAAAGGGAATTTGAGAAAAAGAACCGAGTTTAAGGGAATTCGGGTTAAAAAATGAAGAAGGAACAAGTCGGGCAAATCTGGGTACCAGGTCCGCGACGCGCACCTGTTCCTCAGAATTGACAATTTTTCTCCACGTCGCGGAGTGGTCATGGACCGTTCTGCCTCAAAGTTTATTTCGCAACCAAAAATTTAAATGCATATCAGCGTCGCGGACTTGCTTCCAGATAGTGATTTCTTGATATTTTCTCATGTTTAACTATCTAAAAACACTCCTAAACATCGTGAGATCTTTCCTATCACAAATCACAATCCTTGAATCCATAATTCAATTCAAGGATCAGTTATGAGTCAAGTCAAGAGAAGTTCATAGAGTCTACCAAAAGTCTTTTACAAATGTTTTAACTTTGTTTTAACACTTGAGTTTTGAGTTGCATAAAGAGTAAAGTTTGAAGTTCATTTCTTCAAAAGAGTATATCGGGACTGTGTATTCCCAAAGAGTAAAATGTTTTCACATTTAAAGAAGAAAGGAAACCTTGATTTCCAAAAGAACCTTTGAGCTAGTTTTCAGTTAAAGAGTAAATGTTTTCACATTTAAAGAAGAAAGGAAACCATGATTTCCAAAAGAGTCTTTGAGCTAGTTTTTAGTTAAAGAGTAAATATTTTTGACATTTAAAGAAGAAAGGAAACCTTGATTTCCAAAAGAGCCTTTGAGCTAGTTTTCAGTTAAACAATAATTGTTTTCATATTTGAGCAAGAAAGGGAACATCGATTCCAAGAGAGCTTTTAAGCTAAGTTTTGAGTAATTATCTCAAACTAAAGAAAGAAGTTATGTTTTTAAACATATGAGCTGAGTATTTTGGGAGTAGTATTGAGCACCGATATGGGGACGAGTTTGAGTTCAGATAACTCATGTCTCCATAAACCATGTAGCCATCATGGGTGGTAAAGGATCATACTTTTTAGATGATTCCTTAAGTGCTTTTAGCATAAACTAGTGGATCGACTTAGTTAAGGTGTCCTATATGACGGCAAAGTATATGACAGTTCTGGCAGCGTGGGCAAGACGTTGTATCACCACTTTGGCTCATAATGGTGGTTGTCGGTTAGAGAAACTCCCACGAAAACTATATTACTTTATTCTATGAGTAAAGTTGAGTTTGTTATTGCATTTTCTTTAATGAACTAAGTTGTTTTCCACTGTTTTACAAGCTTTCCATATATTGCATGTGTTTTATTACTTTATATTGAGTTAAGTTATTCATGACTTTAGTAAAGCCAAGGTAAGTGTTTCTTTCAGATTCCTTTCAAGCTTATGTTATTTTTAGTTTTCCCCTCGCATATTCGTACATTCAATATACTGATTTCATTTGACCTGCATCATTTTATGATGCAGACACATGTAATCTGGATCAATATCCAGGGCCCTGTTGATCCAGTTGACTACTCAGAGTTAGTTGGTGCGCCTCCTTGCATTCCGGAGGACTTCTTTTACTTTGCTTTCTAGTATTTCAGTTGTTAGGATGATCAGGGGTCTTGTCCCGACATCCCTCATTTTTTTAGAAGCTTCATAGACATATAGTTATAGTTCTTTAGTCTTATTTATTTCAGTTGTATACGTTAAAGATGTGAGTTTTCATTTTGGCTAAGTTATTATCTCTAAAGTTATTGCATGAGTTGTACTTCTTATGTTAAGTCTTCCGCTAAGTAAGTAACTCAGGCCAAAGGTTCGCTTGGGGCCATCAATGGTTCTTGAGTGCTAGTCCCACCCAGGGCATATGCTCGAGGCATCACAAACTTGTATCAGAGCATAAAGTTCAAGAGTCCTAGGGAGTCTATGAAGCCATGTCTGTAGAGTCCTAGTTATCGGCGTGAAGCGCGCCACATCTATAATTAGGAGGCTACAACATTTAGGAATGCTCTCACTTTTTTCTTACTCATTTCGTGCGATAGAGTTCATCTCTATAAACTTTCTTTTTAACTCGTGCTTGCGCATAACCAATTGTGAGTTGGGCTATGTTTGAGAGTGCCTTCATGGGGCATTTCTTTCCCCGTGAGCTAAGAGAAACAAAGGTAAGAGAATTCCTCACCCTTAAACAAGATTCTTTGAGCGTTCAAGAGTACAGTCTGAAGATTTATCCAACTTTCCTGTTATGCTCCAGAGATGGTTACAGATATGAGGAGTAGGATGAATTTGTTTGTTGCTGGGTTGTCTCGTCTGTCAAGTAAGGAAGGTAAGGCAGCCATGCTAATAGGTGACATGGACATAGCATGGCTGATGATCCAGGTTCAACAAGTTGAGGAGGACAAGCTAAGGGATAGTGAAGAGTTTAAGAATAAGAGGGCTAAGGCATCAGGGAATGAGTCCGGGCAGCAAAAGAGTAATGCCAACGGGTCTTCCTTCCAACAGAAACAAAAGGAACCTGCTTCATCATCTTCTAGTGCACCTGCACCAAAGAACAAAGGTGAGTAAAGTAGTAAAAATTAACAGAATTTCAGAGCTAGGCCTGCCCTTTCTCAAGATAGTATGGCACAAGAGGGTAGTAAGCCTCCTGCATGTGCTAGGTGTAGTAGGAACCACTTAGAGATGTGCCGTGATGGCTCTACTGGTTGATTTAAGTGCGGTCAGAACGGTCATTTTATGAGAGAGTGTCCCAAGAACAGGCAAGGTAATGGTAATGGGGGCCTTAGAGCCCAGTCTTCTTCAGTTGCTCCACCAGACAGACCTGCATCTAGAGGAGCTACTTCAGGGGCAGGTGGAGGAGGAAACCGTATTTATGCTATCACTAGTCGGCAAGAGCAAGAGAACTCTCCAGATGTTGTCACTAGTATGATAATGTCACACCCCGAGACTACCCCCGAGACGCGAACACGGGACCTAGGACCACAAGTGATCCCAAGCTAACCCTGTTGTCATGATCATGAGCATACTAAAGATAATAAACTGATGCGGAAGCTAAATCATAATTAAAATGAAAAGATGGGGAATATCCATATACTATAACCGAGATAAATGATAACTGATGAGTTTAATACAAAAAAATATATTAACTCAATACTAAGATGAATCTAACTATGTCGGAAAATAGCCTCTAACTGACTAGAAATGCTGGGATAGACCCCAGCTAAGTCTAGTAAAAACTGAAACTAAAGGACTAAAACTACTGAAAAGAAACTCAAGACTATCGTCCTCAAAGAATGAGGACTCACCACTGATTCTGCTGAACTGGAGATTAGGAACCGATATAAGCGTGATCTGGATGCTGAAAACCTGAACCTACATCACGAGAAGATGTAGCGCAGAGTATGTGTCAGTACTTGGAAGGTACTAAGCATGCAGGATAAAATACAGCTGAAATAACATATAACTGAACAAAGCAAATAAGCAATGATATAATCTAAATATGATATAGATACTGAATGTTGAGATAACTAAATGCAGTGACCAATTTATAACATGCTGAGACTGAATACTGGATATACTGATAAATGGTCAATGCAATAGAATCTGACTGAACTGTCGGAGGTACTAATAACTGACAATAAAACCACATGAGCTAAATGTGGAGTCTGATGTATACGCCTCATCGAGAGGACCCAATATACCCTGCCAGAGGTATAGAGGCATGCTGTCGTGATCACTGATATAATGCCCACAGAGGGGACTTATAACCTATGTGGCTCGTAGTTCTGGGACTATATGGGTACGCTGAACCCTAGTCCAACTCGGTATTATGCTACTCCCAATGAATTAAGTCATTAACTGGTTATGATTGAATTTCTGTAAATACTGGATAGCTCGAACTGAACAAGCAAACTGAGAATGCAACAATTAATCTGATAATGATGCATTCATAAACTGAGACATGTATAACTGAATACTGAAATATCTGAAATACTGAATAGCTCAAAATACTGATATGTAGATACTCATACTTGAAAACTCCTTCTTAGAAAACAATT